>CAUYON010037465.1:0-28018 GCA_963573935.1 Arctocebus calabarensis | reverse complement strand
TTTTTTTTTTTTGAGACAGAGCCTCAAGCTGTCACCCTGGATTGAGTGCTGTGGCATCGCAGCTCACAGCAACCTCCAATTCCTGGGTTCAAGCGAGTCTCTTGCCTCCGCCTCCCAAGTAGCTGGGACTACAGGCGGCCGCCACAACGCTCGGCCATTTTCAGTTGCAGCCATCATTGTTGTTTGACGGGTCTGGGCTGGATTCAAACCCGCTAGCTCCGGTGTACATGGCTGGTGCCTTAGCCCGCTGAGCCACAAGTGCCGAGCCCAGTAAGGTAGGCTTATTCAGCCTTGTTTTTCTGATTTTGTTGCATTATCTATATGTATTCTCTTGTATCTAACTGAGTTTCCTTAATATTATTATTACTATTATGTTGTGCTCCTTTCCTGGCAATTCACTCCTTTTCTTTGAGATCTATTACTAGAGATTTGTATTCCTATGGTGTTTTCTTTGTTTCAGTGTCCCTGGATAGATTTCCTTTTTGTGTGTTCCTGTATAGATGTCTGAGCATCTGGCAGAACAAATGCATCTTCCAAATTTTATAGAGTAAATTCCACAGAGAAATACTTCCCTCGCAGTTGGATTTTAGTGTCTCTGTTTAGTTCCCCTCTGGTTCCATGTAGATGCAGTGGTATAGTCTCCATTCAGTTGTGTTCTGTCAGTAATAACTGTGAGTGCCTCAGTGACATAGGCTATAGAATTTTGTGGCAGAGACATAATTTGTTAAGGTCTTTGGTGGCAAGAGCTTTCAGTATCCACCTTTCTTATGTTCCCCTAAATGGGGAGTCTTACCCTATTATGAGGCCTGACATGGCTTACAAGCAGCTGTAGCAGTGCTAGGTTCCAAGTGCAGGTGCTCAGAGCAGCAAGAGAGCTGTGGTCCTAGGCTCAGGGTCTCATGAACCTATCGCGGATTCGCACTTTGTGACCAGGTTGGATGTAGATTTCCCACACAGCCAGGATCTGCAATTTTGAGGCACCTCATAACAGCTTGGGCCTTAAGGAGCCAGAGTGCAGCTGTGATTCTGACCCTGGGGCACAGGGCACGGCACTGGTCCAGCTCTGGGAAAGGAGTGCTGTGGAGGTTTGAGCCCAGGGAGCAGTGTACAGCTGGAATTCGGGAACCAGAGCTAACAGGATTTAGCATCAACTCAGGTCCCAGGGAATGAGCCATCATATAGTGGTGATGCTAAAACCCGGAATTGGTGTGAGTTGGCAATAAACCAGACTCTGTGTAACAGGTGCAGAACAGTGCAGCACAGCTGTCATTTGGGCCCTGGGTGCAGCACAACAATGATTCTTCACCCTGCGGAGGGGGTTTCAGCAGTTCAGACTCTAAGGAGTTAGTTCATCTCTACGGAAGCAGAAAGCTATAGTGTTTTGGCCTGTAGGGTGGGGTGTTAATGCTCAGCCACTGCTGTTTTCTTGGGATGGGTGGTACTAGGTCAGCTCAGCCCTGAGATGCATAGCTACTTAGCTTGGCCACGGTACCAGTGTCAATGTGTCACTTCAGCTCTGACCTGGGGGCATGACTACTCTGGGCAGCCTAGACAATATTTTCCTAGAATCCAGGGAATAGCCTTAGCTTTGGTGGCCAAGGGGAGGCTGACTACAGTGGGTAGCAGGGCACCATTTCAGCTCACACATAGGAGACAGGTCCCAGCAGCGACTGAGAGTTGCAGCTCCACCATAGCACTATTTCCTAGGAGGCAGTGTACAGCTTCAGACGGAGTCCCGTGGGGCACAGTGCAGCAGCAACTAAGAAGGGTTTTTAGAGTGACTCTGTCAACACACCATGTCCCTGGAGGGAGTGCACAGCTTCTTCTCTGGCCTGGAGCAGCAACAAATGGGAGCGGTAGGTAGAATGCCTCACAGGTAGGCCTTGGGATCTGGGACCATAAGGCAAGAGGGGAGTGGTTTGGTGGGGGCACAGCCTCAAGGATGAAAGGGAGCCCTGGCCACTCAGCCCCAGATCAAAACACTCCAGAGGAATTTTCAGTTACAAGCTGTCACAATGCAGTAGCTTCTCCGGTAGGGGGAGTGTGGGAAGGGGCTATGGGAATGGAACATGCCAGGGCACAGTATCAGGAACACCTGGGTTGGGGAAGGCTCTCTCAGCTGGGCTCAGGGCCTGTCAGAACTGTTGAGGTTCCTTGTAATGAGGACTATATGTACCAGAAGTGTTGAGGGCTGCTAAAGTCGTCTCGCTTACCTTTTTCCTTGCAGGAAGAAGTCCCCACTGGTTTTCTGAGCTGATCCCAAGTGGGGAATGGGGTGTTTCCTTATATTCTGTATGTGGCTATCCTGAGTTTCTGTGCTCTCCAGGTTCCTGTGGTTCCTTTCATGTACTCTGGTCCTCTCCTTTAATTATTTTTATCAGACTATAGTGATTTATTTGTTGTTTTGGCTATCTTTGCAAATGTGGGGGACAAGTGCTAGGGATTTCTAGTCATCTATCTCTAAAGCAGCAATGGAAGAAGTATTCTACCAGGAAGAGGAGGATCCAATGGTCTTGCCTCTTAGGATTCCCTTTGAACACTGTAATCTTATTTACACTGTGGGAAGCAGGACAGTAGGAGTCAGCACAGGAGAGGTATGATGGACAGTTAACATTTCAGACATTAAAAGTCTCAGTAGTATTGTATGTCCTCAAATAATTCCCATCCCTTGGAATTAAAGGAAGAAGCTTATACTACATATTCTCTGAAAGAATACCTCTTTCCCTTTCTTTTGTATAAAAATGCAAATATACCACACACAAGAAGGATGTAAATTTCCATTATAAAGTCCTCCAGGGACATCTGCAGTTGAGGATCCCTCAGGAAACAGCCCTAAAACCCTAAGACCCTCAGGGCCTCCCCCTGGAGGGCCAATCCCCAGAAATTCCTTAGTGCCACCTGGTCTTGCTTGCAGAACCTCATCCATAGAGCAGAGGTTCCTTCATTCTCTCCTCAGGTTTACCTTTTAGAAATATAAGTGTGGGAGCAGGTGGAGAATATATTGAAAAGGCTGTCAAATTGAACCAGAAGAGCAATGAATGAGCTTCAGAGAAATTAATTGGGGCAGGCAACTCCTGGGATCAAGTGATCCTCCTGCCTCAGCCTCCCAAGAAGCTGGGACTACAGATGCACACCACCAGGCCCAGCTTTTTGTATTTTTTGTGGAGACAGGCTCTCCCTCTCACTCAGGCTGGTTTCAAATTCCTGACTCAAGCAATCAGCCCACCTCGGCCTCCCAGAGTGCTAAGATTACAGGCGTGAGCCACCTCAACTGGCCAAATTGTTCTTTTAATAAATACATGCACACATGTACTGTTTCTTTACACGGATTATATATATGCACACAACCCATGTGTTCAATATGCTGGCATATAACTATCAAATTTCAAGCCACCAAATTTCCTATGTGAAGAATAGTCAATAGTAATTAGTTTCGTGGGGTCCCAAGTTGACCACTCAAGGATGAGCTCCCTTGGATTCAGACATTTATATATGTCCACCAAAATTGGTACATGTGGAATCAACTTGTGGGAAGTCAGGGAAGCAATAAAAGTGTGTGAAGAGCAAAACAAAGAGTGTCTGCAGCCTTTCTGTGGGCACTGAGGGTCCCACTCTGAGCTGCATGGGAGTCGGCAATGACGACCGAACTGGGGTGGGTTTGAGGTACCTGCAGAGAGTCTCAGTGTGTCTCTATGTTGTCAGCTGACTGGGGAGAACTAAGAGACCTCTCTGAGAAATCCTAGAAATCAACAGACTCCTAATGGATTCTAAATTCCTCATGTAGGAAATGAGGGTTGGGAACTAACCATATCTATGACTGGAATTCTTTATTTCTTCTTCTGCTTCTTTTCTATACAGCGGGAACTGCAGCAGAAAAAGAGATTATGCTTGAAACTGACTGATCTTTCCAAAAAGAAAAGTCAGTTAATGGCACAGCTGGTGATAACAAGGACATATTGGTATAGAACTGAGTCAACTCACAGTACAGCTTCCAAGACTAAAGGACAGGACTGTGATAAGCCATGACTCATTTTCAATATATAGAAATTCTAGAAGTCTCTAGAAAGAATGGGAATGCACTCATTTAAGCAGAAATTGATCACAGAGTCCATTATCCCACAACATATTTCCTTTTATTGCTGACATTGTTATGCTCCACATTTTTCCATATGTTATCGAATACACACAATCCACACTTTATTATATCAAGTTCATAGCAAAGAATGAAAGTCAAAACTAAATGGTTGGTTATTGACATTCACAAATGATGAGCTACTGAAATGAGACTCTATATACATACAGGAGGTTATAAACAGCCTCTGAACAAGGAGTGCTAAACAACTGAACTCAGGCCCTTCGTGGTAAATTGGGGTGTTCCTAGGGACTCTTTCCACATGACATTTGCCCAGATGCTATGTTCCAAGTCTTCTGATCCTCTGTAATCTAACAGTCTTGTCTAGTTGTTCTTCACTCCTTCTAGACCCCCTTAGTCTCCTTCTAGACCCCCTTAGTCTCCATGCTGTGTTACTTGCTGTCTATCTTCCCCACCCTCCTGTCCCTCCGTCCTCCCCCATTCATCTGACTCTTCGGTGCTGTCGTGCCCATTTATCTGCCTCCCATCCCACTGTTGTTAACTTGCTCGTCTGGTTCTTCTGCCCCTCTGCCTTTCCCATTAGAAGCCTCCTTTTGTGTTTGTGTTCCACCATCTTTGCCCACAAGAGAGCATTTTGACTCCTCTTTCTGTCCATTATTCAAGCTGCTTTTGACAGAAAATGACGTGCCACTTTGGGAGCTCCTTTCTTTTGAATGTTGTATCTTGAGTGACAGGTCACTCACCCGAATACTTCTTACCAGATTCTTTATTTTAGCATCATGCAGGGAGAATTCCAAATCCCATGTCCTCTTGCACTTCCGAGATTCCATCTGTTCTTTAAAATGCCTCAGATCCTGCATTAAACAGGGAGAAATTTCGAGGTTGAGCTTCAGCCCCAAGCTCGAGATGCTCTCTTTTTTTGCTATATCCAATAAAAACTGCACGCTGAGGGTCATCTCCTTGCTCCCTTCTGGCTCATTGACCTGCAGCAGCCTTTGCACTTCTCTGCGGGACTCTTTCCCCATCTGGCTCTGATCCTCTTTCACCAGGTAGGACATGGCATGAAAAAATTCCTGGAAGCTGATGTGGCGGAAGCTGTAGAACTTCTTCACATCAAGCCCCTCTTGGTAATCACTGCTGCTCAGGAAATCAGCTAGGCTGGGACCATCTAAATTGTGTTTCCTGAGCTCAGCTTCTTCAAACAGAAACCTTTGGTGCTGGATCCCCTCAGCTGCCAAGGCACACAGACTCCTCAGGACCCTGTGCCGGGAAAGCTCGGAACAGCCCTCATCATCAGATGGCAGGAAGGTGGACACATAGGCCATGAAGATGTCAGTGCTGTTCCTGGGTGTCTCTGAGACTTCCTGGCCTCTCTCCATCTGCCTCTTCAGCCAGGAGCAGACCACCCAGCAAAGGCCTGGAACCTGGCATGCTTTGTACAGAATGGCATTTCCTTGGACAAATGCAAAGGCATTCTTGGCTTGCTCCTCCTCCATAAAATAGGAGTTAAAATACCCCCTCCTCTCCTCCTCAGAGAAGCCTAGGATATGGACATGGCGTGCATTTTTTGGCAAGGGCTCCAGATTCTGCAAAGCCAGGGACCGGGTGGTGATGAGCAGGGAGCACGTGGGAAGTTTCCTTCTCCTAATCAGAATGTGCAGCACGTCCTCCTTGGAGCTTGCACTCCTCTTCTTCAACTGTTCTGCAAAGGGCCTCTGCAGCTCATCAAAGCCATCCAGAATGAACAGGAGCCGCTCTGGCTGCCGCACAATCTCTGTGACAGGGGCTTGATTGTCCTCACAACACCAGTAGAGGAGCTGGTCCAGTTTGCCCTGAGGCAGCAGGAGCACTTCTTTGCAGCTCACATAAAAGACATAATCAAACCGGCCTGGGTACAGGGTACCAGAGGCCCAGTCCAGCAAAATTTTTTTGGCCAGGGTTGTCTTCCCAATGCCAGCAGATCCCTGTAGCACTACGAAGGATGGGTCTGGGTAGGGCTTTCCTCCCGAATCAAATAGACTTTCCACCGTGACAGAGTCCAGCTCCTCCTCCGGGATGGGGCAAGCAGGTGATTCTGGGCTTCCCAAACTGGGCTTAGCCACCAGGAGCAGCTGTCTGTAACTGCTATCAACTCTCCCTTCTTTCTTCTCCTCTACTTTGCGCACATGCTCTCGGTATATTTCTCTGTAATCTGAGCCAGAAAAAAAATGAGGCATTAGGCAGGGGTTCAATGGGAATTTAAACAGGCAAAATGGACCTTCTGAACTTTGACTCTAGTCTTTGGCCTCATCTTCTTCTGCACTCTCTAATTTGTAACTCCCTGAAGATTACAGTTCTGGCTTCTTGAGGACAGTCCCCTGTATGTGCATATGAGTGTGTGTGCATGCGTGTGCCCATCTGTGTGAGGGTGTGTTTGGAGTGGTATTTGTGGGGCGTGAGTGGATGCATGTATCTACATGGGCCCTTAGGCATGGGCTTGTGGAAGTTTGCCTGCTGTGCTGGGAAGGCCTGTCAGCGTGCAGTAGCAAGCGTGTTTGTAAGAATTATGTGTAAGTGAAAGAGTCTCTGTATGAGAGAATGCGTAAATGTCTGAGTATCCATGGGAAATGTCTTTGTATGAGAGAATGCATAAATGTCTGAGTATCCATGGGAAATATCTCTGTATGAGAGAATGCATAAATGTCTGAGTATCCATGTAAAGAGGTAGGGACACAAAGAGGAGGAAAGATAGGGATGCCAGAGCATCGTGAGCTGATAGGACCCTATTCCTGGAAAAGAATGGGTCAGATGCTAAAGAAGAACTGGCTTCCAAGCAGGAGCTGCAGCTTGGAGTCCATGACACCCTCCCCCCTGCCCTTTTTGTATAGCAGAGGAGCTTTTACGCTTGAAATGAGGCTATGGAAGGACCACAGCCACCAGCAGACCCTCCCTCCTCCCCGGCACCCAGGAGAAGGAACAGGAGGCTATTTAGGCTCCATGCCAACCCCACTCTCTAGAGTGGTTCCCTCAGAGGTCTGGGTTACAGAAGATTGTAAGAAGCAGCCTGAGCTGTCTGCCAGGAAGCAGCAAGGGCAAGGCCAACCCCTCAACCTGATGCCGTTTCTCCTGGTTGGTGGAAATATCATCCCCAGCACCATCCAGATCTCTAAGCCCCTCTCTTCACACGCTCCTTCTCTGACCCTGGAGGTAAGAGGTGGGAGGTTATGGCCATAAGATACTATAGTCTTTTTATAAATAAACCCCTACCTTTGGCTCAGGTCCCCACCTGACAGTTATCAGAACCCTCACCTGGAGACCACCCAGGATCCTGGGGCACTGGGACTCCCAGGCAAGGGCAAGGGCAGGATGGCAGAAGGCACAAATTACAGGCTATGGGAGGATGGAAATGCCCATGGGGATAGGAGGCCCCAGAGCCCCTGCACCCTCCTCTTCTCCCCATCCACACTCACCATTCAGACAAATGTGGCTGAGCTGGTCCACAAGTTGCAACAGGTTCATGACCTTCAAGCACTTGAGCACCACTCTCACAGCCTCCTGTGCTCCATACATTGAAATCAGTTTAGATGCCAGCTCCACCCGACTCAGACCCTCCAGCTGCCCTCTAGCCAGGGACCGATGGCCTTCAGCCAGGGTCATACCCCGTAAGTGGAATTTCAATGTCTTGAAATCATTCTCCTCAAGGTCATTCAGGGTCCACAGCAATGCCTCCTGGGGGTCGTGGGGCAGGAACATGGTGAAGGATCAAGTTCAGACCAGCGACTTGGAGCAGGAGGTAAGAGCAGAGGTCTGTGCGGACAGGAGAGCAGCTGAGGCACCTTGGCCCGCCCTGCTTGCTGGTGCTTGGCAAGCTGCAGGGCGGAGGACAGGGAGAAACGAGAGGCACGCAAAGCGCCAAGAAAGCTGAGCAGGTGAGACAGCAGAGGAATTTCCCTGCCCTTTTATCATGTGCCATGTGTACCATGTGTTAAGTGGCATTTCTGTCAGCAAATAGCAAGGTGTGCTGTGTTGGCCTCTCTCTCCACCCTCCATCTCTGTCTCTGTCTCTCTCTTTGCTCCCTCCTTTCCTCCCTCCCTTTCACACACAATTCTTTCCAGGCCCTGTATGCTCCTTAGACAAACAGGTTATGAAAAAAAAATATTTTTAAGTTTCAGTGTTCAGTTTTAAAAGTGAGCCTATCCCCGGCCATGTGAACCTACCCAGAGCTGGTCCCAGCTGGGACGGCTGAGAAGGTAAAACTCTACACTCATCAGCCCACCGGCCTCACATGTGGGCCTCATGTACTCACTCACACCCTATGTCAAAGCTGGAAGTCTTCTAATTCAGACAAAGTGACAAGCATAAGCAATGATCAGAAGACGAACAGCCCGCGCTGAGTGCCTCTTTTGTGCCCTGTGATTTACATATATTATCCTTTTTGATTATTCCCAAAAGTATTTCAGGTACTACTCCAGATCTGAAATTCGGTAGTCAGGGAAAAATGGTTTTCCAGAGTATTCAAGAGTTAGGCCACTAACTCAAAGAGGTGGGACAAAGAGGTGGGATTTCAACCGCAGTCTGTAACCCATGGGGATGGAGAGAGACAGAAAGAATCAAAAGATAAGGACAATGACAACAGACTCAGAATCCAGGAAGCTGGGCTAACTACAACTGGAAACTGGAGCCATTTATAGATACTAAAGTAGCAGAGAAAGGAGAGCAGGATTTTGAGTTCTGGTTGTTTTTTGGGGTTTTTTTGTGGGGTTTTTTTGCAGTTTTGGCCCAGGGCCGGGCTTGAGCCCACTACCCCGAGTATATGGGGCTGGCACCCTACTCCTTGAGCCACAGGCACTGCCCACATTTTGAGCTATTTTTAAAATGTGAAACTAAAAAGCAAATATCCAATGTACTCGATACTAAAATGAAGCCAGCATGATCCAGTGCGTGCCCAAATAGGAGAAAAACTCATTTCAATTCCAGTTGGGGGGAGGGGTAACAAGGAAGAGGGAAGGGGGTGGGGTTGGATGCGCTCACAGAATGGACACAGGGTGCGGGATGGCACACCTTTTGTGTGTGAGACATAACCACAAGTCAAACTCCACCTAACAAAATCAAATATTTTGACCAGGTTGTTTGTATCCTCGCATCAACCTGAAATAAGTTTACTTTAAAAATAAAGAAAGAAATAACACCTGTAGAAAAAGTAAAATAAAATGTGGGACTAACATGCAGACAGGGTAGCAGTCATTGGAAAAACATAAACAACAATTAATAGAAAGCTCTCAGAAACTATGCCTCTGATCTAAGGCCAACGGGGAATTCATCTTGGTGGGTACAATGTCACCTTTGTCACTGGAGTTCTTAAAAGAGTATTTGAGAATGGAGAGAGTTGCTGTGATGTAATATAAGCATTTTGACCACACACTGACAGGAGAAAGAGAGAGCTGTCTGGAGTGTGTCAGGATACATGACACCTTGGCCACAAATCACAGACCAGTTTGGAAAAGCAGGACTGGTAAAGAGGAGTTTCAGCCTGCATGAGAGGACTCTGGGATCCTCAGCAACTCTCTGATGTCAGTAAAGCTAATTGGGAAAGAAGAGAAGACAACACTGGAACCTGCCAAGAAGATGTCCAGTCCAGGCTGCTCACCCCCGCTCAGACCTGGAGAGCTGGAGGCGAGGCAGGAATGAATCAGCTCCCCATACAGGAGCCCTGAGAGCAAGGCCCTGGGGAATGAGATGAGGCAGATCCTTTCTCTGGTCTGACAACTCGTCAGGCCATGCCTGGGTCCTCTTAGCCCAAACACACAAGTTTGCTTATGTTTGGTGGCACTGTGTCTAAACTCCCGGTGTGATCACCCAGACACCTACTGTACACGAGGTGCATACATGGGGCTGAAACAGAAGGATCCCCCAGATCTCTGCAGAGTAGAAACACCCACACACTCCATCTGTCGGTGGAGTGAGCAACTACTCACCAGCAGAGACAGGACCTCATTCCTCCATATATTAAAGTTGAGAAACAAGGGAGGGGCTGAAGGATGAATTCTTCTATCACCGAGAGAAAAAAAGCCCAGCAGCTCTTCACTCCCTGAAGGCCACAGACCTCTTCTACAACCTGTCCCAGTCCAGGCTGAACAGTTTGACTAGAGACACAAACTGGAGAACTGTCACCACCATCCTCAGTCACTGCACCATTTCTTTTAAGTTGTTGAAACCACTACAGAATGTGCTGCACCAAAATGGAAAAGGAAGAAGGCATGAGCTCTATGAAAGAAGAAGCCAAACCAAGAGAAAACCAGATTCTAAGAAGGCAGCTGGTCAGCCGGCCTGGAGAGCTCAGAGTCCCTGAAAGCCCTGACAGGAGAGTGGGTTTCTCCAGAAAAAAATGTACTCAAAAGACAAGAAAAGAGGATTGATAGGTTAACTGACATATTGGCCTTTTGAAAGAGTCTACTGAGAGTATATTATAAGGTGGGAAAACTAGCAGTAAGTTCTAAGAAAACTAGATAAATGGAAGTATAATGAAGAGGGCAGCCCCTGTGGTTCAGTGAGTAGGGCACCAGCCCCATATACCAAGGGTGGCAGGTTCAAACCCAGCCCCGCCAAACTGCAACAAAATAATAGCTGGGCATTGTGGTGGGTGCCTGTAGTCCCAGCTACTTGGGAGGTTGAGGCAAGAGAATCACCTAAGGCCAGGAGTTGGAGGTTGCTGTGAGCAGTGATGCCACACTCTACTGAGGGCAGCAAAGTGAGACCCTGTCTCTAAAAAAAAAAAAGAAAGAAAGAAAGTATAATGAGAAAATTGCTAGCATAGAAAGAAGAATAAATAAGACAGGAACCATAAATAGTAAACTACAACAATCAGGTGCGAATAATATTTGCATAAAAATAATAATGTCGCCAGGCTGAGGTATTATCACACCTATAATCTTAACACTCTGGGAGGTCAAGTTAGGATGATTACTTTAGGCCAGGACTTCAAAAGCAGCCTGGGCAACATTTCTCCCTCCCCCAATTCTAAAAAAATGTTTAAGAAACTAACTAGGCTGAGTTGTATGTGCTGATAGTCCCAGGTACTTGAGAGCCTGAGGCAGGAAGATGGCTTGAGTCAAAGAGTTTGAGGTTCTAGCGAGCTATGACAGCACCATTGCACATCAGCCTGGGCAACAGAGCAAGACCCCCTCTAGAAAAATAGAATAAAAAATAAATAATAATATGACCACTGAACATTTATCTAACTAAAATGTATAATATGGGGTGGGGCCTTTGGCTCAAGGACTAGGGCACCGGCCCCATATGCCAGAGGTGGCAGGTTCAAACCCGGCCCTGGCTAAAAACTGCAAAAATTAATTAATTAATTAATTAATTAAAAAATAAAAAATTAATATAATGTATAATATAACCATATTGAAA
This sequence comes from Arctocebus calabarensis, assembly GCA_963573935.1. Taxonomy (NCBI): domain Eukaryota; kingdom Metazoa; phylum Chordata; class Mammalia; order Primates; family Lorisidae; genus Arctocebus; species Arctocebus calabarensis. The sequence goes on along the minus strand of CAUYON010037465.1, from coordinate 16,532 downwards.
GAATTACGGTAGAATGTACTAGAATAAGAAGTCAATAGATAATGCCTAAAATAGATGAATCAAAAGGTAGCAACATGCAGTACACATATTATTTAGAATAAAGCACAGAGATATGAGAAGAAATATTATAAGCTATTTTTTTGAGACAGAGCCTCAAGTTGTCACTCTGGGTAAAGTGCTGTGGCATCACAGCTCACAGCAACCTCCAACTCCTGGGCTCAAGTGATTCTCCTGCCTCCACCTCCCAAGCAGCTGGGACTACAGGCGCCTGCCACAATGCCCAGCTATTTTTGGTTGGAGCCATCATTGTTGTTTGGCAGGCCGGGCTGGAGTCAAACCTGCCAGTTCAGGTGTATGTGGCTGGTGCCTTAGCCACTTGAGCCATAGGTGCCGAGCCTATAAGCTTTTTAATGCTAATTCACTTTTTAAACCATGAGCATATTTTACTTTAATAAAATAAAAATTAATCTAGCAAAGAAAGGATAGGAGGTAAAGAATAGAGTTAGCCTATATAGGTAAATCTTTCAGGAAGCTTGACAACAAAAGGAATTAGAAAGATCCCAAGGTAAAGTGGAAAACGGGGAGTCAACATGGGAGGGGATGTACCTAAATCCCAACACAAAGCATCTGGTAGAGGGGTCGGGTTAGCAATGAGGTGAGAGGAGAAAGTACAGGAGGAAGGAAGACAGCATGGGGATTGGGACAGGTTTCAGAGCAATGGCTGGAGCCTGGACTCCATCCATATGAGAAGAATGAGGTAGGTTGTTTGGCAGAGAAAGGCAGGTATGTGGGGTTTGTTGTCAAAAGATTAATGCATTCATGTTTGGCATCCCTGTGTTCTCGGTGCAGTATGAGTAACAGCATCTTCAGGGCATGGTGCCTGAAGAGGGGGAAGCCAGGCGGAGGTGGTTGCTACAAGCCTTGTTTCCTAGGCACCTCCCTTCTCCTCCAAGGATCTCATGCCCATTGCTCAGCGAGAACTCACAGAGTCCAGAGCAACAGGCAGGAATGGGAACTGTGGGAGGCAGCCCAGAAGCCTGCCTGGGCCAGGCCACCTGTAGAAGGGTGGAGTGGCTGGCCACTAAGGTATAGTTCCTCCCTTATGAGGGAAGTCTCAGGTCACACTTGCAGCACAGTTGAGATAGCATAGGCTCCCCTCATGGTCCTCCACAGCTGGAGCTCCTTTCACTCCAGCCACTCATTGAGGAGTTGGTGGGTACATCAAACTACAGGTCTCATCTTTTATACGACCTTGGCAGATATGACCCTGGTCTTTTCAGTCAGGAACATCAAATATGTTCCCTAGCACAACCAGGAACCCATTTGTAATGGTTAAATTTATGGATCAATTTGGGCATCAGGGTGCTCAGATATTTGGTCAAACATTATTCTGGGAGTGTCTGTAAGAGTATCTGGGGATGAGACTAATATGTGAATGAGTAGACTGGGTAAAGCAGAGTGCTCTTCCTGTGGGGGGCTCATCCAAACAGTTAAAGATCAGAATAGAAGGCTGACCATCCTGTTAATAAGAATGACCTCCTCTTGCCTAACTGCTTGCCTAGGCCTTTTCTAGCCTTTTGACTTGAACTGAAACATCAACTCTTCTTGGGTCTCAAGCCTCCCAGCTCTCACACTGGAACTTATACCATTGGCTCTCCTAGGTCATTAGACTATCAATTAAAGATGTTGAGACTTCTTTAGCTTCATAATGACAAAAGCCAATTCCTTATAAATCTCTTTCTAAACAAACAGCCCCACTTCATTGTGGGAAAGAGACTTGAACAGAAACTTCTCTAAAGATGACAGGTGCATGGCCTAAAAACACAGAAAAAAATGCTCATCATCTTTAATCATCAGAGAAACGCAAATCAAAACCACTTTGAGATATCACCTAACCCCAGTAAGATTGGCTCATATTACAAAATCCCACAACTGCAGATTTTTGGCATGGGTGTGGTCAGAAAGGAACACTTCTGCACTGCTGTTAGGACTGCAAACCAATACAGCCTTTTTGGAAAGAGGCACAGAGAATTCTCAAAGAACTAAAAGTTGACCTACCATTTGATCCTGCAATATCATTACCACGTATCTACCCAAATGAACAAAAAGCATTTTATAGCAAAGACATTTGCACCCAAATATTTATTGCAGCCCAATTCACAATAGTCAAGTCATGGAAGCAGCCTAAATGCCCATCAACCCATGAATAGATAAACAAATTGTGGTATATGTATACCATGGAACACTATGCAGCCATAAAAAAGAGGGAGACTTTTCATCTTTTATGTTTACCTGAATGGAGCTGGAACATATACTTCTTAGTAAAATATCTTAAGAAGGTGGGGGAAGTATTCAATGGACTCAATATTACTATGAAACCAATATATAAACACACATTCATATGAATAATAAAACACAAAGATAGTTCAGAAAGAAAGACGGGAGAGGGGGAAAGGGGGAGGGGAGAGAGGAGGGTGAGTGGAGGGAGGGTATTTGGCGGGATCTCACCTAATGTACACAATGCAAGGGTACATTTCAAAACAACTAAGAGTATATTATAAATGTCTTACCACACAAAAATAAGTAAGTGAGGTGATAGTTATGTTAGTTTGGTTTAAGCATTCCACATTGTATATCAAATCATCACATTGTGCCCCATAAGTGTATACAGTTATGATTTAATAAAAATTAAATTAAAAAACAAAAAAATACACCAAGTTAACAACAAAAAACCATAATGAAATTGAGAAAAATAAATAAATATCCTGTTTTTTCTGTTTTTCTATAGAACCCTGACTAATACATTAGTACAACACATTTCCCATATACCTGGGGACAGCAGCCTATTCTCTCTCTTCCCATGACTTTTCCCTTCCCCTGATGAACCTGGGCTACAGTAATCTCTGAGACAGCCAATAACAATTCCCATATCCAAGATAATATGCACTCTCTCTTCCCAGTCAGTCAGCATCCCTGGAAAGACCATGCTATCTTTCTCCTCCTGCTTCTGAGCTTTGTGACTGAAGAAAATTCACAAAAGCTGGCCAGATCCTTGAGCTCTCCAGCCTCATCAGGCCTTCCCATAATTGGCCTTCCCCTTTGATGGCTCACTCTCAGACCTTCATCCAAACACTGTCCATTCCCCTAAGGCCCAATTCTTGCACTGCCATTCTCAGTTGATCACCTTCCCTCAACTTAGTTGAGAAAAACATCATTTGACAAGAGTTCCTGCAACTTTCCTCTCACCCCAATTCAATACATCTCTGATTCTTCATCCATCCCCTTCTTCTTTCCTCCTAGAGAGAAAGGTATTTAGGTCAATAATATAAAGGTAAATCTCTTGAAGGTGAAATTTCCACACCTAACTCAGATCAACATACAAATGGGAAGTCCCAAGAGTGTATGGTCAGCTTGAGGCAGCAAAACCTCTTCATCTGGTTTCTCTCCCTGGCCTTCTTCCCATAGGATGATCTCAGAGGACTGGCCATATCCCAGAGCAGTCTCTCCAGCATGTCCTTCATCCTGTAAAAGAACACACCTCTCCCCTAGGCTTCTCAGTTTAGATCCACCTTCCTGCCCAATATTTTCTTACATTCTCACTTGTGTCTTCCTCTTTCCTCTGCATATTTACCCTCAGTTTAAAATATACGTAAAACTTTTCTATCTTAAATTGTCTGCCTCTTGGCCCTGTTGTTCCCCTGGTTACTGCCTTAAATGTCTCCTTCTTACCAGATAATTCACTGAAAGAGTGGCCAGCACTCACTGCTTTCAGTTCAGACTAGCCATTCTCTCACACCTGAATTCTAGTTTCTGTGTACACCCTGCCCTCAATTCCTCTGATACTGCTCTACTAGGGTTGCTGAAGACCTCAGATCATCAAATCCAAGAGTCATTTTTCAATCCTCTTCTAACAGGATATCCACCTCTTTGTGGGGACTTAAGAGAAAAAAAAATGAGCATACCCATAACACTTATAAGGGAGCAGGATTATGTGAATTCTAATTATGGAAATTAGCTCCAAGGAGAAATCAAGGCTCAGGTATAAGAGTCAGGGCTAACAAGTCCAACCTTGCTTATCCACTTTGCCAGCTGGATGCTGGGACTTTGCCTACTTAAGGGAATTGGCAGGGTTTTTTAATAGGTAGATATTATCACTTCCTATTATGCCAAGAAGGAAATTAAGGCTCAGACAAAAACATGTTGATTGTCCTGTTACACAGTGACTTAAGATCAGAGTGCCTGCCATCACACAGCAATGACAATAGCTACAACTTAATAGTAAAAACTACTGTCTATCAGGCTTATACTACAACCTTTACAAACCATTACCTTATTTAATCCTCTACCAAAGTACAGACTACTATGTACAACTCCACTTGGATGTCTAATGGATGTCTCAAAGGTGACACCCAGAAATAAAATCAGTTTCTTGTTCCAAAAACCTGCTACAAATGTAGTGTTCACTATCTCAATTGATAGAAGCTCCACCCTACTAGCCACTCAGCTCAAGAAAATGGAGTCATCCTTGATTCCTCTTTCACATCTCACATACAATTTCTCAGGAAACCACATAGTGTCCATCCTCAACCATTCAGTCTTCCCACTTCTCACCACTCCCACTGCCACAGGCCTAGCCTGGCTTCCACCACCTCTTAAGATTACCCCATGGCCTGGAAGGCCTTTCTTCTCTTCTTGTCTTCGCTCCTTCTCCCCACTACCCTACTCTAGACTATTTTTCTCAAGCAGCCAGAGCCATCCTTTTAAAACTCAGAAATCACAGCTCTCCCCTACTCAAGACTCTGCAAAAGTTCCCCATCTCAGTCAGATAAAAGAAGAAGGTGCCTGCCTCACCTCCCTCAAGTCTTTGCTAAAACTTCACATTCTCATTGTAACATACCCTAATCCCTAACAACTCCTGGTTCCTCCCAGTGTTCCCTTTTTCACAGAACTTATCATCATCTTCTAATATATTATGCAATTTATTTATTCTTTGTCTCCTTCTGCTATAATGTAGACTTTTCAAAGACAAATAATTTTGTCTGGTTTTGTCCACAGATAATATTCCAAGCACCTAAAAGAGAGTGTGAAATATATTAGACATTCAAATTGTTGAATGCATAAACCACCCTATTGACACATTGCTGTTGAGAACAAACTCCTTTTACTTATTTTTTTTATTAATACAAGGGTGCATACAATTAGGTTACAGTTTCATTTCTCTGGTGCTTAAGGAAGATGAGCATTTTTTCATGTGTTTGTTGGCCATTCATCTATCTTCTTTGGAGAAGGTTCTGTTCTTGTCTCTTGCCCACTGATCAATGGGACTGTTCACTCTTTTTCTGTTGATTAGCTTGAGTTCCCTATAAATTCTTGTTATCAGCCCTTTCCCAGTTGCATAATGTAAATATTTTTTCTCATTCTGAAGGGACTTTGTCAGACTTCAGGTTACACTGCGAGTCTATAGTGATCAAAACAGCACGGTACTGGCACAAAAATAAACACATAGGTCTGTGGAACAAAACAGCAAACCTGGAGATGAAACCAGCTCTATATTGCCATCTGCTTTTAAATAAACCAAACCAAAGTAAACACTGGAGAAAAAAATCCATATTTAATAAATGGTGCTGGAAGAACTGTTAGCCACATGTAAAAGTCTTAAACTGGACCCGCACCTCTCACACTTAAAAAAATTGACTCATGCTGTATAAAGGACTTAAGTTTAAGACAGGAAACAATAAAAACTCCAGAAGAAAGAGTGAGGAAAACTCTTGCTATCAGCGAAGGAAAGATTTTATGAAGAAGTCTCCACTGACAATCGCAGCAACAAAACAGATTAATAAATTGTACCAAATCAAGTTAAAAAGCTTCTGCACAGCTAGGACACAACAATTAAAACAAAGCCCTTTGTAAGGATGCTTTGACATCAATTGTACGTTGATGTCAAAACACCAACTGCAACCTTTGCGCTGCTCTTTGGCTCCACCTGGCGGCAGCTTCACAAACTGAGTTGTTTCTCTTCTGACGTAAGCCCAAGTTTGCTCGGAACTATTTAGCCCAGTGTTCGCTGAGTGCAATCGGACCAAAGGTAAAGAGCACAAACCCCGGAAGGAATTACCTAGAGTTATGCTTTAACGCGCCGAGTAATTTCATCATAACCAATAGGCAAAGATGTAGCTCACGTGGTACATAGTCAGCCTATCAAGCTCCTAATAGTCGCTAATTCACTCCCACCTGCTCTTGGCTCCTTCTTTTACAAGATGGCGGCACCGGCAGTAGCAGCAAGTGATCCGCCCGCCGATCCCAGCCCAGCCCCGGCGGCGGCTCCAGCGCTGGCCCCCGCCTCAACTCCGGCCCTAGCGCCAACGCCAGCTCCGACTGCGGCTCCGGCTTCACCTTCAGACCCGGCGGCGGCAGCGGCTACAACTACAGCCCCGGGTCAGACCCCGGCGTCAGCGCAAGCCCCAGCGCAGACCCCTGCGCCCTCACTGACTGGTGCGGCCCTCCCGGGGCCCTTCCCTGGCGGCCGCGTGGTCAAACTTCACCCAGTCATTTTGGCCTCCATCGTGGACAGCTACGAGCGACGAAATGAGGGCGCTGCCCGTGTTATCGGAACCCTGCTAGGTGCGTAGTCGGAGCAAGTTAATTTCCTTACCTTCCTGCCACTTCACTTTTATTTATCCCACGCCCCTGTTTTCATTAACTCTTTCATCCCTGGCATTCTATATCCCTCTCCTTACGTCTCCATTAATCTCTTACCCATTTCTCCATCCCATCTTATAGCTGCGACTTATTTTTCCAAGCGACTGGAACCTCCCCTGAGCTTTTTCCAGCCTGGTTGCTGTCATTTTGAGCGACATAAAATATTCAAGGGCTATTATTGTTTATTAACTAAATGTTATATGCTAGTAGTTTACATTTTGTTTTTAATGTTCCCAACATTTTACATCAAGTGTGATTGATCCCAGTCTGCCAAAAATGACCTCAGCCACCAACTAGGAAGTCAAGAACCCTTGGCTCCTTAAGCCTAATAGCCACGCTTTTCTCTCTTATCTATTGACTACATGTCTTGTTTTCCAGGAGTTGACAAATAATTTTCTAGCCAGTTGACAAAAGAGCAGGGATGTTTATAAAAAGATGTCCCTCCCAATAAATAAGTTTGGCTGGAACCCATTAAGGGTTTTATAATATGCTTTCATAAACTTCTGAGAATGATCCTGTGTCTCTCAGCGTCCCTTTGTATTAATACTGAATGTTACAAACCCTGTCCTCACAGTATTGTCTCTGATTTTCCATTCAGACACAGACAGTTGCACTATCTGCTTATAATTTTATGCTTAACCTTCAAATTGAAGAATAATCTTTACCACTTTACTATGCCAGTACTCCAAATTTGGGAAGTTGATATTTTATGTTAAAGTAGTTTATAAAATTGAAAAACCCTTAAGAGGATTGTTGATAATAAAATAAATTCATTTGGGGGCCCTGCTGATCCCATGAAATTCATTTCCCTACATTTAAAACCTGAACGCAGGTTTTAAACCTTTGTGAACCCACTCGATGTACATGCATCCTTTCTCTTTGATACTGTTCAACATGTAATAGTCCTTACAAAAGGAAGACAAGTGGTATATTGCAAAGAGGGTAAGATTTGTAGGAAAACGCCTCTAAAACTAACCCTGTGCCTTGGGGAAAATTACCTGAAATCTAGTTTAGAAACTAATTTACACTTAATCTTTGTGAGAACTAATTATTACAAAAAGCTTTTAACTGTGCCGGCACTTATTAGGTACAGCTGTTGGTTGCCATCACCACATCAGGCCTATACCACCACTAACACACGCACCCACATGATCTATCTTCCAAACATTGCCATGTCTTTTCTCAAACCAAACCTTTTTATTCTCTTTGCTGCAAGTATCTTCCCTGCTAGCCTTCATTTGTTTCTGTAAGTTCCACCTACCTTCCTGGTTCCCAGACTCAGTGTTAAATATCAGTCCTCTATCTAATACCCTGACCCTCACCTTATTCTTTAACTTTTCACAGTATGATAACATTCTGTAATTGTGCCCTGCTCTGAGCTTCTATAACAAATAATTTTGGCATCACAGTACTAAACAAATACTCTTTTAGCTGCACTATCAAATTTTCCAAAATCAGTGGAGATATTTTAAAAAGTAAAAAATAAAATGTCGGGTGTAGTGCCTCATGCCTGTAATCCCAGCACTCTGGGAGGCAGTTGGATAGCCTAAGCTCACGAGTTCGATACCAGCCTGAGCTAGAGCGAGACCTTGTCTCTTAAAAAAAATAGCCGGGCGTTATGGTGGATGCCTGTGAGCCCCAGCTACTTGGTAGGCTGATGAAAGAGGATTGGTTGAGCCCATGAGTTTGAGGTTGCTATGAGCTATGACTCCATGGCACTCTACCGAAGTAGACAAAGTGAGGCTCTGTCTCAAAAATATAAATAAATATTCTGTACCCAAGATTTATACCAGATATTACAGTGACCCTTAGTCAGACTAACTATAGGCTAGATCCTCAGGTCCTCTTGCAGAGTGAAATCGTGGCACAATGCTGTAGGTATTATAGAGCAGTGGTTACAGAAGAATGAAACCCAGATTTTGCGTGCTAGGAACTTAAAATTGTAAGACATTCATTCATAAAGCATTTCATTTGGTTAAAAGTGCCTTTTATGTACCATAAAATTGTTAGGTAATCAGAATTCAAAGTTTGATTATGTGAGCTCTGCCGTAACCTTAAACTCGAGAGAAGTATGCTCTTACATGCAAATGATTAGAATATAATGTGATAAATGATTTAATAGAAGGGTGTCATAGTGGCAGAGAAGTATGGAAGACTTAACTATTTCAGAAGATTGGGGAAGACTTCACAGAAAAGATGACATTTGAACTAGGCATTAAAGCAACTTTTAAAGAAGTGTAAAAGAGCCTGGTAATTCCACCATCTGAAGAGTTCAGGAATGTAAGAGAAGAAATGTAGAAAGAATGAAGCTAGCAAATTAAGGAGCCATAAAAGATATTAAGTAACTACAAGTCTAAAGTGCTACGAAAGACAATTACCACAAGCTATGAGAAGACAAAATGTAAGACTAACCTAGTTTGGGGCTATTAAGGGAAGATCGTGACTAATAGACATTTCAGATAAGACTGAGTAGGAATAAAAAGATCACCCTGGCTGCTTTGTAGAGAATAAGTAAGACACGGGCATGAGCTATGCATAGACAGCAGAGAGAAGCTGTTCTGGTAACAAGGAAACACTAAAGAAGTGAGAGTGATATGTAATGGATGAGTCGAGAGATAGGAAATAGAGTTGATAGTATTTGGTGTAATCTGATCAAAAGTGAGGGATTAGAGAGAAGGAAGTATCAAAAATAACACCTGCATCTTTGGTTATTGTGAAAGAAGAAGAAAAATGTAGTGGTTGACTTCTATTTGGGATATATATTCCTTTTGAAATGCCCATTGAGCATTCTGGTGAGTTGTCAAGTAGAAAATTGAATATAAAAGTCTGGAGTAAAAGAAATGTGGCCGTGTACATCAATTTAGGAATTATATCATTGGAATATATAAATTAATTAAAACTGTAAAAATAGATGAGATCACTCAAAGCAGAGATTGGCAAACTTCCTGTAAGAGGTCAGAGAGTAAATATTTTAGGCTTTGTGTACAGTCTATCACAACTACTTAACACTGCCTTGTAACAAGAAAGCAGCCATAAAAAATTAGAGTGTAAACTTTTATTGACAGAAATATTTCTAGGTCTGAACCTGACGTAGAAAAGGAGCATAGAATGACAAAATAGAAGAAGACAAAACCCTGAAAACTTTTTGCGGTTTTTGGCTGGGACGGGATTTGAACCCACCACCTCCGGCATATGGGGCCAGCGCCCTACCCCTTTGAGCCACAGGCACCTCCCCAAACCCTGAAACTTGAGAAGTCAGAAGGAAGAGTAGAAGAGACTGGTGTCATGGAAGCCCAAGAAAAGACCATTTTAGGATGAATAAGTGGTCAAGTCTGTTAAACGCTGGTGAGAGGTCAGACAAAATGAAGAATGTATTTGTAATGCTATATCTATTTGGTTTAAGGGTATAGTGTCAGCTAAGGGAGCAGAAACTATAGAGAACTGGAATTAGACCAATGCTAGTAGGTATAGGCAACATTGTTCTCTGTTGTAGAGAGAGAAGCACTTAAAGCCTAGAGTAGGAGGTGCCAAGAGATTGGAGAAGTCAGTGAATTAGTAGTCTTCATAGGGTCAGGAAAAAATGTAGTGGGAGTAGAGATTTTAGAACTGGGATGGGGGGAAGTTTATGGTGGAAAATGAACTGTAGACATTTAAGGCTCATACATAGAGGACTTTCAGATGATAATTGGATAGAAGATATGACTTTGGGGACCAGATGGCTAAAGGGAGATAGAGACAAAGCTCTCTGGAATTGTGGTTAGAGTCTGAGACAAGAATACTGCATTTGACATTCTGTATAAACGTTAAAATCTTCCACTTAGCTCTGCAGATTATATTATAGGGAGAGCATCTATAGGCTGAAAAAGATAGAGTGAGGTCTGAAAGAGAGCTGGTAGTAGAAAGCAGTAGATAGGCAAAAGGAGATCTGTTGAGGGAAGAAAACCCTCTTTGTTGACAGAGGGGGGAGTTGGAGATCACTCCAGTTCTTTGGAGAATCCTAATCCTATGGATTCACATAGCTAAACTTGGAGCTACTGAGTTCGATTTGGTGTTTATTGACTTGGAAGAGACCAACAAATGCATTTCAAAAGTAGTCAAACTGCTGGGAGCCTTGGGATTATATAACACATGGACAATTCTCTCTTTCACAGGAACCGTTGACAAGCATTCAGTGGAGGTCACCAATTGCTTTTCGGTGCCGCACAATGAGTCAGAAGATGAAGTGAGTGGAAATTTGAGCCGCCTCTCTGTAGTTTATAGCAGTTCATTTGCTAGGCTCCCTTTAAGGCCTGCACCGTATGTTGTGCACATAACTAGAGCTTCTCCAGCCAAGGAGCTTCATTTCATTTGTTTGTTTGTTTGTTTTCCTGGGCCTCTTCTGTCTGGTGGGAGTGGTCTCTTGTCCTTTTTATCCAGTTTTTCTGTGGACTTCTCACTTAGCTTCCTTTCTTCGTAGGTGGCTGTCGACATGGAATTTGCTAAGAACATGTATGAATTGCACAAAAAAGTCTCTCCAAATGAGCTCATCCTGGGCTGGTAAGTTGGGGATGGAAAGTCTCTCAGTGATTGCCAAGGTCCTTTGCCACCAGACTAGATTTTGACCTTTTGAAAACAGGGTATTAAAACATACTACCTTGGTAATCTATGAATTCAGTGTGTTTGCTGGAAGTCCTTAACCTTTGAGGCCAAAAATATTTTGAACTGTGGCTTTGACTGTGCAGGTCTTTTTTTGACATGCTGGTGGCTTGGAATTTTTCAAGAGCACTAAGTCACCTTTGGTTTGATTTAACTTAGTTTTCAATGTATGTTTGGCTTTTGGCATTTGGTATTACTAGGTGTCACTGCATAAGGATGTCAGGTACCCTAGAGACACATGGCACCACTCTCGTGTTTGGTGTTGATTTCATACGTGGACACAAGTGTACAACTATGTTCCATTTTCCAGGTATGCTACAGGCCATGATATCACAGAACACTCTGCTGACCCGTGAGTACTACAGCCGGGAGGCCCCCAACCCCATTCACCTCACTGCGGACACGTCTCCAGAATGGCCACATGAGCATCAAAGCCTATGTCAGCACTTTAATGGGTGTCCCGGGGAGGACCATGGGAGTGATGGTGAAATATGCATATTACAACCTGATCGTAATTGGAGTTGACCTGATCATGAAGACCTGTTTTAGCCCCAACCGAGTAATTGGACTCTCAAGTGATTTGCAGCAAGTAGGAGGGGCACAGCTCGTATCCAGGATGCCTTAAGCACGGTGTGGCAGTACGCAGAGGATGTACTGCCTGGAAAGGTGTCCGCTGACAATACTGTGGGTCGCTTCTGGATGAGCCTGGTAAACCAAGTAACCAAAATTGCTCCTGACGGCTTGGAGACCATGCTTAACAGCAACATCAATGATCTGCTGATGGTGCCCTATCTGGCCAATCTCACACAGTCACAGATTGCCCTGAGTGAGACACTTGTAAAGCTGTGAAGGGCCCCAGGCAGCATTCCTGCCAGTCTGGGTCTCACCCTGGGACTCAGACTGGAAGGAGAAGTAAAGGAGAAATGGTTTTTTTGTGGTCTTGAGTCACACTGAGTCAGTCAAGTGCTTGTGACTCTAATAAACATAACCTGCCTTTTGTAAATGAAAAAAAAAATCAAGGCGTCTGTCCACTGCCCCTCTTCCCAATTCTATGTTAGTCAGTTCAGATAATATGCCTCCCCCCGATTCATTTTCCTTTTCTCTGATTTGAAATTAGGCTTCATAAGACTATGCCTAGTTAATTTAGTACCTCTAAATAGGCATATTTGGGGCTATAATTTAAACACCTTAGATAATATTTTTAGTTTCTACTTCTAAGGAATTTTCCATTTAAGAGATTACACAAATTATCCAAAGTCACTAAGACAAAAAAGAAAAAAGTCCCGTCCTTGGTAATGCTTACTAATTTATACAGTGCATTCTACTGAATTATGGTTTTGTTATGAGATAAGAGTCAAAAGCGAGAAGGATCTGAGTGAGGAAAGTGCCACTGAGTGGCTTCAAGGGCAAAGAAAAGGAAGGTGTAAAATATGGACAACAGGCTGTGCTCACCTCAAAATTCTGTCTGGCTCAGCTCTGGCAAATTTTGCCTCATAGAGCAGAAGACCTCATATATGCCCCATTTACGTGCCTCTGATTGGGTTCATAACCTACATAGAGGAAAGGTTATGGAAAAGTATGAGCCTCTAGAAAAAAATAAAAGATTACAATTCAGCCTGGTTTGGAAAAGTCAGAACTGGGATGACTCATTTTGCAATCAGAAATGCAGATCCAAAAAGGACAGCTGTCAACAGTGCAATTTATGCATGCCCCCTCAGTGCAGAAAGCATTTCTGCTTATGCTGTGGTCTTTTCAGTCATGTGAAGCATACTTTCGTACGAATTGTTACTGTCTGATGGATTATCTTCAGAGGACTTAGAAATCATACAGGGAGGACCTTCCATGCACACTGGCTTATTCTCACCTGGATTGCTTAATACATGATAAGCTCTTTTCAAAGGACTTAAAAATATTCCAGGGATGACGGTCCACATGCAAGGACTGATCCTAAGACTTGTTTATGAAGAAAAGAGACCAGTGACGAAGAAAGCATTGTATGTCCTTTTTTAAACTTTATGCACTGAAAGGTATTAAGTGTAAGCTTTTACTTCACTGGGGCCCATTAGAATATGAGAGTGTATTTTAGATCAAGGTACTAGCACTATTCAGTACTCACTTACAGCAGTGTCTAGTACACGATAGGCATTGGCAATGATGATGAGTAGGAGAAGGATGAGGACGATGTTATTATCGTGGGGGTGGAGATAATGATAATGATGGTGGTGGTGATGGTGGTAGTGGGAATAATTATTATAGTGGTGGTATGTGATAGTGAGGGTGCAACACACACTGTGCTAAGTCCTCTACCTACATTGTCTCATTTAATACCTGATAACTCTATGCAACTCTACCAGCACAGTTTTATAGATGAGTAAATGTCTAGCACCACACCAGCTAGGAAATGGTGAAGTTACGATTGCTAAAGCCTGGTGTTTTTGTGCTATATTGAAAAGCTTTTCTTAAAGAACATGCTTTAGCTGCTTTGGCTTTTCTTTCCTTAGAATGGACAATCAAACTTTAACCATTTCCTGTAATAAGGATACATGTACACACATACCTATAACTATCTTTAAGTAAAGCAGCATACTTTTGACAGTGCAAAAAATGCATTAATTTGACATAAATATTTAGAGTAAATACATTGTTTCTGATGAAAATTGTCATCTGCCCTGTTTGAAAGTTCCCCTAGATGCAGGCTCTGCAAACCCCTGTGCTTACCAATCCAAAAGTAATCTGCACACCACGTGTTGGTCAACAGTATAATATATCAATCATTACACACCAGAATTTCATCAGGATCAACAGTGTATTTATTTTAAAAAGAACATAAAATTCATTTGCAAAATGAAATAATCTTAATTCCCATGCAGAATTTTTTCCCACTGTCAGATAAGACCTACTATTTACTTGAGTTTGATTTAGTATAAGCATAATACCATATCGACACCAAACACACACTTAACAGGTTCCAGCTGGGTCGAACCTGCCAGCCCCAGTGCATGGGGGCTGACCCTCTAACCATTGAGCATGGGCACCCAGCCAATAGAATGCATTATTAAAGGAAATTCTCTTTTTATTATTATTATTTTTTTATTTTTATATATACATGTGTTTATTAGATTTCCACTTTTTGCCTTCACAAGATTAAAAAAGCTTAAAATTTAACAACAACAACAACAATGTTGAAGTAAGGACTAGAAATAAAAACCTTGCAAAGTACAAATGAAGATAAATGCATTCAGAAAAGAAATCAGATGATTGCTGCAATGAAGTATTAAGCAATAATAATAATAATAGTAATACAAAGAAATTCTTTTTATTGGTAAACTTACTTCTGAATTAAAGGAAATGTTCCAGGGAAATACTGGAAATATTAGATTAGATATTTAATTAGTAGTTTATAGGTAAAGCAGGTATAAATTGATTTTTAAGAGAAATTAATAGCTCTTGCTAAGATACAAGCACTGAATTTTAAGAAATTGTGTGCTTTCTACATTCTTTCTTCCAGAAAGCTATCACAAATGTCTCAAGAGACCATGCAATATGGATCTAATAATAAAGCAATAGATGTAGTTCATGATTAGTTAAGTAGTGGTTGGTGAAACTTCCTAATTTGATTAAATCAACAGTAGCTCTGTGAACTAGAATAAGTGAAACTACATAAGCTACATTTAATACTACACAGGGACTGTGGGGCTTTTTCTTCCCTTCATGTTTCTGGATAAGAAAGAAATCTTAGAGAGGTACATACAGAAATTTGGTTCATACTTACTAGCAATAGTAATGGTAATAAAAAATGATAATTAACATTTAATGAGTACATAATCGTTCCTGGGTATTGTGCTAAATATGAAACATAAAACCTTATTTGAGTCTCATGAGTCTCAAGGTAAAACTCGTCTGGAAACGAGGTACAGAAATGTTAGATGACTGGCCTTTGGTTTCGGAGCTTGAAAATGATGGAGGAAGTCTTTAAACCCAGAAACACAGAGACCAGCTCCTGAAATTGAGCCTTTAGCAGGTATTCAAAAGAAAGGAAGGCAAAACAGTAACAGTACTATCTGCTAATATACTCAACTACTAAATTAGGATTTTTAAATAACTAGAGAATAAGATGATATTAATTGTATGGCACAGACAGCATTGGTTCTTAATCCAGAAACTGCCATTGGTCACTTTCTTGACCTTTGATGAATTATTTCATTCCTCCAGAATTCACTTTCCTCAGTGATGAAGTGGTAAAAATAGTACTTTGCAGCATTATTGTGAGAAATTAAAAAGCTAAATCCTTTAGCACTAACATGAGAGCCTTATATTTGAATATCGTTCTTCCTGATGCTGTTGTTATAAGAGCATTATGTGTAAACTGTATTGAAGGTGCTAGATTCATGTGTGCTGACGGTAGCAGGGAGTCCTTGAAAGTGGGAGAAAGTGCAGATAGAGAAAGGAAGGGTGAGGTCATTGCAGGAAGGGAAATCAAAGGCCCAGATGAGAGAAAGACCCTGGTGTGAGCGAAAAATAATGGCTACGTTCTGCCTGAGAAAAGGTTTCATATATGATAGAATAAGAAAGAGATCACATAGAATATTGTATATAATTTAATATTTCATGGTGCAAAATAAGCACATTTGTCATATTTGATTCTATCTCACTTCTCTCCAACATTTATGCAAAAATCTCATATTTAAAAAAGCAGAGTTCTCTCATTTGGCTTAATAATTATCTTGGGTATATGCATAACTCTCACAGGGGTCCTGAAACTATGGCCCGCGGGCCACATGTCTTGGTGTGAATTGTATTTGTTCCCATTTTGTTTTTTACTTCAAAATAAGATATGTGCAGTGTGCATAGGAATTTGTTCATGTTTTTTTTTAAAACTATAGTCTGGCCCTCCAACAGTTTGAGGGACACAGAATTGGCCCCTGTTTAAAAATTTGAGGACGCCTGCTCTTGGGTATGTACATAACTCTCTTGGGTATGTAACTATCCTCATATGCTCGTTTTCCTCATTAGTTTTTGGTCCTTTTTAACTTTTAGGCTTGTATATATTTCTTTCTTTTTTTTTTTTTTTGAGACAGAGCCTCAAGCTGTCACCCTGGATAGAGTGCTGTGGCATCACAGCTCACAGCAACCTCCAATTCCTGGGCTCAAGCGAGTCTCTTGCCTCCGCCTCCCAAGTAACTGGGACTACAGGCACC
>CAUYON010037464.1:0-25176 GCA_963573935.1 Arctocebus calabarensis | reverse complement strand
ACGTTTGGCAGAAGGAGGGAGGGCAGGAGACAGGTTGCGCCTATGTGCACATTGTTACACACGCGTCCCCTGGGTGAGGGGCTCTTCTACAAATGGAACTTTACCCTGGGAGTGAGCACAATGTAACCTAAAAATTGTACCCTCATATTAATTTGAAAAAAAAAAACATAAATGCTAAAGAAAGAAAGAAGAAAGAAAGAAAGAAGGGAAGAAGGGAAGAAGGGAAGAAGGGAAGGAAGGAAGGAAGGAAGGAAGGAAGGAAGGAAGGAAGGAAGGAAGGAAGGAAGGCTGGCTTTGGGAAAGGGGAACTCTCGGGATGTGTCCATAGATCCTAACACTATCTAAAGTGCGGGTGAGGCTCTCTGGAGCACATTAAGTCTCCCTGTCTAATGTATTCACAGTGCAGAGATCAATCCGGGGTCTACGGGGCTACAAACACGGGCATTAGAAACACATGGGCAAGACCTTGTAGAGGAAAATGCAGAAGCAAAATGCCAGGACTGGGATCGGAGATAGTACAGTTGGAGAAGGTGGCTGTCTGCTGCGTGTTTATTATGGGTGGAATTTTGCTCCCCCCAATTCACATGTTTTTGCGGACTGTAAATAAATTTGGAGATGGAGTCTCTGAAGGGGGGATTATGGTAAAACGAGATGACTGGAATATGCTCTAATCCTCTAGGATTGTCATCCTCCTTATGGGAAGAGGAGACTGAGACACAGAAGTACACTGAGTGGTGACCCAGCTGCTCTGTTCACACCACATCTCTCTCCTCCCACGAGACACATTGTGGTTTACCTGTCTGCTCTACCTGGCCTTCGATCCTTGGTGGAATTCCTATGCAAAGGCCTGGCACAAGGACGGAATATTCACTCAGGACTAATTGTACTGAACTCTTGGGGGAAATGACAGTATGACCAGGTATGTTTGGCTTTAACGGCTCTGGCTGAATTTGGAGTTCCGCATTTCCCTTCTCACCTGCAGCCGCGGCCCTCGTCTTTCTCCTGGGTTGTTCCTTTCAGGTATTTCACCAAGGCCTCTCCCTGCTGGCTCCGCTCCTCCCCTCTCAAGCTTCCTCCTTTCCCAGCTGTAGTCCCTTCTGGGAGAGACCCCTTACCTGAGTGGACGGTAAGAGTCAGTCATCAGTCCCCCAGTTGGAGACAGAATATTCTCCTGGCTTCTACACAGGCTGTGCCCAGTCTGTGGTTCTGAGACTGATGAGGGTGGAAATGCCTGAGACTGAGAACTTGAGTCTGCACGTGGGACCTCAAGAGGCAGGGTGTGGCTGGGGGGTGCAGGTGTGGCTCCAGCGGGGCCTCGGGTAGCCTGGTGGACACTCGCCAAACTGCTTCTTATTCTCCTAGGAGAAAAGTGATCTAAGCAGAGTCATCTAGGAGAGACAGGGGGCTTTTCTGGTGCCTGACCTGGGCCTCACACTGAAGCAAATGCAGTATTTTTAGGAGGAAAAAGTTCCTTCCATTGGGTCCCGTGGATTCAGGCAAGTTCTGCTTCCAAGTTAGCTTTCAGACAATGAGCACGGGTATCAAAACCGGCTCCGAGCCTCCGTCAGCTCGTCACCAGGATGGGAACCGCCGTGACTCTAACACCTGCCTGGCAGGGCTGAACTGTAGCACAAAAGTCGTGCGTTTGGGTCCTGGTCTCCGGTATTTCAGAACGTCACCGTATTGGGAGGTAAGGCTTTCAGACGTGATCAAGTCAAAATGAAGTCATGAGTGTGGGCTGTGGACCAATCTGTGTTTGTGAAAAGGGGAAATGTAGAGCAGACACTCGAAGAGCGAAGGGGATAGGAAGACACAGGCCATGGACCAGCCGAGGAAGGCGGCCTGGAGGACGCCTTTCGCCCAGCCTTGCACGGACGAGCCTGCGGATGCCGTGATGTGGGGCTTCTGTCCTCCCGAACAATGAACCGGTAGGTTCTGTTGCTCAGCCACCCCGTTCGCGACGCTGCGGTAGCCGGCCCAGCACGCTAGAGTATAGCCTGGGACGTTTGTGAAGGGTGGAATGAAATGCTGTGTGCAAAGTGCTCAGCAGTTACGCAGGGAGCTCTCAAGATGCGTTCTCATGATCCCCTTATTCCTCGTGTTATCAGTGACGTCCTCAGCACTGACAGGAGATGGAAAGGCCCCTACGCTGAAGTCTGTGCCCAGACGGTCATGTGTTTCCATCTGAGAGCAGGATCTGTGCGTGAACGTGTGTGTATGTGTATATGTGTGTGTGTATAAATGTATGTGTGTATATTTGTGTGTATACGTGTATATGTTTTTGTGTGTATGTGTGTGTGTGTATGTGTCTATGTGTGTGCATATGTGTGTATGTGTGTATATGTGTCTATGTGTATGTGTGTATGTGTGTGTGTATGTGTATGTTTGTGTGTATACATGTATATGTTTTCATGTGTGTGTATATGTGTCTATGTGTGTATGTGTGTGTATATGAGTGTGTGTATATGTGTATGTGTGTATGTGCGTGTGTGTATGTGTATATGTGAGTATGTCTGTCTGTGTGTGTATGTGTGTATACATGTCTATGTGTGAGTATGTGTGGGTGTGTTGCATAGTTCCATTTCATGGCTTGGCACTGGAGAATTAGTGGCTCCCTACTGCCCTTACCCAGAGTTCCTTTGCCCAGGAAATGAGGAGTTGGCATCTGCGTCTGGGCATCGTGAAGGTCTCTTTCAGCTCAGAGCAAAGTTTCTGTGTTTGTGTCATGATTGACTGGTTGGTAGTTTCCTGTCAATGCAGGACTCAATTCTCCCCTGACAGAGCCGATGTAAAGTCACCAAATCTATAGTAAGGACCAGAACTTGGGTTCTGAATCTCTCATTAAGTACTTGTGGGTCTTCAGACAAGTTTCTGAATTATCAGCAAAGACAGGTAGAGCCTGGGTGATCAATACCGTCTTAAAGAACCTATGAAAAAGTCGGATACTGAGGGTCACCTAATTTAGGTAATGACATTCCTTCCATCTGTGGGTAGCCCAATCTTGCTGAACAATGCAGTACATCTCGTACTGAAAAAGTTTTCTTTTTTTTAATGTAGTTTAATCATCCTCCTGCCATACGATTAGCATTTTCAAGTGGATCCGAGTTAGTTGAAGCAGATGGTTTATCTTCTCTCATAGTGTTTCGACTTGGACATTATATCATTTCTACATCTAACTCCGTCCTTGCAGTGCTCAAGGAATCTTTCCAAATTCCGCGCACTGTGTTTTGACTTATTTAATGCAGACGTACTTTGCCCGCAGTAAACATGATTACCAAAATACTTTAACTTGAGAGCTTCTGCTTTCCTCTCTGGTGTAATTAGTCACACTGCACTCTCTCTGCATTTAGGGGAAAGGGAGGGAAAAAACACCACACACAGCATCTTGCAAATGTGGCTTCACTTCTCTCCAGCTGCTGGCTCCACTCTTGATTTTTCAGAGTGTCAAACCCTTGAAACAAGGGCAGAAAGGCGGAGAGTTCCAGAGCTGTCACCTGATCACACACCTCCAAACACAGAGGGTGCACGCCACACATGGAGGGGCTGGACCTTGCCGAGGGAGGAAGCTTTGAGACAGAAAAGTCTGATCCAAGACATTTGGCTTACTGCTGCCTGGGGTGAAGTGTTTTGTCTTCTTGACTCAGAATAAGAACAGTCCCCTTGACTCGGAATGACGCCCCAGACCCATGGAAGGCCTTTGCCACCTTACAACACACTTTTCACCTTCCCACTGAGGAGGTAACCCCCGTAGGAATAACTGTGTGACCTGGAGTCCAAGCTGTCTGGGTTCTGATTCCTGATCTTGGCTGAGAAAAAGAATTCAGCTTTCCCTGGGGGAGAATGTGAGTTTCAGAGCTGGGATTGGGAAATCTGGGAACGGAGGGTCTGACACTGGGCAAGTTTTCAACCAGCGGTGCCTGTTATGTTCTCAAATGAGGAAACTGAGGCTCAGAGAGTCTTCACGTGACTCGTGAACATCATGTCCTACCAGACAGATCCAGAGCTAAACATAGTTGTTTTCTTTTATTTGAGGCAACTTGCACCTGTGGTGAGATCCCTGACTCACACGCCACCTTTGATCTCCAGCTCCCTGGCAACACAGAACTTCATTCCTCACAAACTCAAGCCACAAAGACTGCGACTTTCTGCCTGAGTCCAGGCTCCTGTGCTATGCAAACTCTGAGTGTCCCCGAGGGGGACAGAGCTCAGGGACAGTCTGTGCCTTCTGCACATGGTTCCCCTCCTGGGAGTGTTTCCCTCTGTCAGGCGGGAAGATCTTCCCGTTTCTGCTTCTGTTGTTCAGTGTTCAGTACCTGCAGAGGCACAGCTTACACACACCACACACACACCATGCATACACAGAGCACACGCATCACACCACACACACACCACACACACACACAGCCCACGCATCACACCACACACACACCACGCACACACAGAGCACACGCATCACACCACACACACATACAGAGCACATGCATCATACCACACACACACCACACACACACAGAGCACATGCATCACAACACACACACACAGAGCACACGCATCACACCACACACACAGAGCACACGCATCACACCACATACACACAGAGCACATGCATCATACCACACACATACCACACACACACAGAGCCCACGCATCACACCACACACACACACACAGAGCACATGCATCACACCACACACACACAGAGCACACGCATCACACCACACAAACACAGAGCACACGCATCACACCACACACACACCATGCACACACAGAGCACACGCATCACACCATACACACACAGAGCACATGCATCACACCACACACACCACACACACACAGAGCACACACATCACACCACACATACACCATGCACACACAGAGCACACACATCACACCACACACACACAGAGCACACACATCATACCACATACACACTATGCACACACAGAGCACACGCATCACACCACACACACACTATGCAGACACAGAGCACACGCATCACAGCATACACACACCATGCAAACACAGAGCACATGCATCACACCACACACACACATACCATGCACATCACACACCACACACATGCATATCACACATACCCAACACACCCCACACACCACAGATATAAACATCACATGCCACACATGTGCACCACAGAGACACCCCACACCACATACACATACCATGCACACACACTATACACCATACACACTACACACACCACTCACCCACCTTACAAGACCTGCATACCACACACAGACCACACCTCCACACCCCCCAAACATACCCTGTATATGTACCCAACACACACCATGCACGACACCACATACACATCTACTCACACACTATGGACACACACCACACGTTATTAGTATGAATGAGCCATCCCCCAATGACCACAGTCCCCAAACTCAATTTGAAATTTTTCATGTTTTTGCCTGTTGTTTTCAAAAACATTTTTTCAAGGGATTATAAATTCAGAATAAATATGCCACACGCACACACACACCCCTCCCGCGTGGACGTAAGTACAAAGATGCTTACAGCCTCACCGCCTGGGGTCACCTGGAAAAATTTAACCACTCTCATCTAGAATTGAACAATTTCTCATCTCTTAACCTTCCGCCTTTTAAAATGAGACGTATAGTAGTCAAAGGGGAAGGAAGAACCCAATGTGGGCTCCAGAGGCCCCCCCAGACAAGTGCGGGGACGGGAGGACAGCGTTGGGCCATCTGCCGTGAGTTCAGGACCCCAGGAGGGAACACGTTCTCCAGTATAGAAGTTCATGCTGTCGAGTTTCAACTCAGCCTGGCCACATGCCGAAAAGTACTCAAATGTCAATTTATTTCTCAAATTTCTGAATATCTCTAAGTCTAATTACTACCCCTTAATAGCTGTGACATCTATTTGACATACGTGTGTGGCCTTGTCTAGGTGACCAGCGGCCCTAAACGTTGGGTGATATGTGACAGTGGCCGTGCTAGATTTCCTCTGTGCTCACATAGCCATTGTGCATCTCAGGGGCTTCCCCAATGTTCTGGCCGGACTTACAGAGCCACTCTAGACCTTGTCTAAAACATGGCAGATACATTCCTTAAGAACAAGGCTGACCACACCAGCCTCATTTTCCTTTCGGACACCGTAGATGTAACCCAGAAGGGAGTTGCTATTTAGCCAAACACTGAGCTGGCACAAGTCACCTCAGGTGACCTGGAAGAAAATGCCAGCCTCAGGGAGGAGCACTCAGTGGGATCACATGCTCCGAGGGAGCTTCCGTCAAAAATCTCAGAAACGTCTGTGGTGGACCCAAACCTGTCTGACTGCCACCTGCAAACTTCCTTGTTTGCTTTCCAGGAGCCCAGTGACGGCATGGGAGGCCCAGCGCTCTCCTCCGCCGGCCACACAGCTTTGGTCGTGCTTTGTTGGGAAAGACCTCCTGCTAAGTTTCCGTACACCAACCCCTCTGAGCCACGAGGATGCAGGTTCCATTGTGGACCCTGTGTTGATTTAGACTTCTTCTTCTTTTTTTTTTTTTTGAGACAGAGCCTCAAGCTGTCACCCTGGGTAGAGTGCTACGGCATCACAGCTCACAGCAACCTCCAATTCCTGGGCTGAAGCGAGTCTCTTGCCTCCGCCTCCCAAGTAGCTGGGACTACAGGCGCCCGGCTGTTTTTTGGTTGCAGCCATCATTGTTGTTTGGCGGGCCCTGGGGCTGGATTCGAACCCGCCAGCTCAGGTGTACGTGGCTGACGCCTTAGCCCATTGAACCACAGGCGCCGAGCCTGATTTAGACTTCTTTCAGTCCAAGTTCATCATGTGCTGTGTGAGCTCACCAGCTACCTTTTCCCACTGGGTGTCGGGTATTTCATAAAAAACGATAATTCGGGATTGGGGGGAGGAGAAAGTTTGTGTTAGAACTGAGGGAAGATAGTTGTCCCGGATCCTGCCTCTGGTTCTACCCCTGCTTCACGTGACACCAGTCCTGTGCCTCCGGGGTCCCCTCCGCCTTCGGAAAGCCGTCGCTGAAAGGTTCTCATTGGCGCTTTAAAAATTTAAGTTTTGGACTTTCAGGCAAAGACCAACAGAACGAGATGACTTCTCTGAAATGTGTGTTCCGCAGAACTGAAAATCTGCTGTGTTTGTAAGTATTTTCAGAATACTAAATAATTTCTAGAGACCCTTCTTACTGTTGCCTATACTGTACGTGTTTTAGAAGAATATTCCATTTCCAAGAGTCATAATTATGAGAAAGCCAATATGCCCTTGAAAATAGACAAAACTCAGGAAATTTCTCAATAACTAAACACCCAAAGAAATGGTAGATATAGTTTCACATCAGAGAAAATAAAGCCTAAAAAGTAACAGGTGGACATTTCGTTAATTCCTGTCACTGTGACTGTAATTACTTATGTATAAATTAGTTAATAATTAGTATGATTTTAGAGAAAGGCAAAGGAGAATTTTACTATTAATATTTTCTACTTTTTTTTTTTTTTGAGACAGAGCCTCAAGCTGTTACCCTGGGTAGAGTGCTGTGGCATCCCAGCTCACAGCAACCTCCAACTGCTGGGCTCAAGTGAGTCTCCTGCCTCAGCCTCCCAAATAGCTGGCACTTTTTCACTTGAAGTCTCATTTTTCATATGCAAGTGTGAGTGATTATAAATTAGCTTCACAGTAGTGCTGAGTACAATGGACATTTTGTTTTCCATTTTTGAGATACTTTACTATGAAGAATATTTTCCAGTTCCATCCATGTAAACACAAAAGAGGTAAAGTCTCCATTTTTTTTGTAATGCTGCATAGTAGGAGGGCCACACCTATGGAGCATAATGCAAGTACAAGTTGGATCTATCAAGTGTAGAACACAAATGTCTTAATGCTGTAATTGGGTAAAAGAGGTGAAGGCTATGTTGATCAATAGGATGTAAGCACTCCAATTTGTACAAATAATCAACACATCGAATATCATAATAGCATAAATGTATGTATGATCTATGTACAAATGACTTAATTAAAAAAAAGAATGTCTGCTACCTGGTATGATGTAAAAAGTTGGCTATTTTTGGAGATAATTTAAATGACTCTAAAGTTGTATTTATGCTTCACACTCACCACCCCCACACAAGGCAAAAATACACCTGCATGTGTCTAGACTTGTCCCCACACTGCGGAAAGTAGTGGGCAGACGTCAGCACGTCTGTGACCAGTGGTTTGACCGCCTCATCTTACAGACCAGGTGTCTCCACCATTCACCCTGTGGGCACCAGGCGTCTTCTCTGTCTGCAGATTAGAGCAACACGCAGCCAGGCTGAGGACTTCACGTAGCTTCTCCTCTCTCCTGACGGCGCCACAAGTCAACTGGAGACGTTGTTGAACTGTGTTTTGTTTGTTTGTTTGTTTTTACTTTTTAATTTCAAAATTTCTCCTATTTCATTGGCTTTTTTTCATCCACCAATAACCAGGTTAAGCTCTCGAGTGCCTCAGTTTTCTTCTCACAGCCTCCAAATAATTCTTTCCTACTCCTGATTCTGTACTTTCAACCCATCCTGTACTGCACTGGTGACTCTAGAGATGATTATTTTTAATAGTTCATTAAATATATATTAGAAATGACTACATACTTAGCACATCATTGTGTATTAATTATGGATAGTGTACTTAGGGGTGGTTTTTCTCAGGATGGGTCTAAACTAAGGTAGTTCATTAAATTTAATTTAAAGGGAAGTATAAAATAAAGAGTAGTATGTGAGTATAGCAAAACCATGACATTTGGAATATACGGTTGTGTTGAAGGGAGCCTGGAATGTGGGAGAGAAACTCTCTTGGTGGCTTGGTTCTGCCATATAAAAGCCCCAGGAGAGTCCTCATGCCTTTGTGAGCCTTGGGCTTGTTACATAAAGAATTTATATAAATATATAGAAATATGTAGTGTGTTTACACTAGTTATGAACTTGCTTGACTTTTGTTAATGCAATGCCATCTGTTTCCCATCCCGTTTCCACCTGGGTGATGAGAAATTCAACCTTCTACAGGTTCTGAGTTGAGGGACCATCCTCTTTTCTAATGGTGCTAAGAATCTAGCACTTCCATGGGGCTCGGGGACTGAGGGACAGTTCTGATCTTACTTTATAGACATTGTTGTGACCTTGTCCTCCCACAAGACGCTACTGTGGAGAGAAGCTCTTCCCAGGGTGCATCACATTTTCATTTCCCAACTTGAAATACATCCTAGGGTGCTTATACAAGATGCAGAAGATGAGGGTTTGACAATATTCTTCAGACAAAAAGAAAAAAAATATTTGTATTTAGTTCTCCCGTAGGAGTGAGAACCAAACACAAGTGGGTCTTAATCATTTCCGGTCACACAGGGAAGAGTATCTGGGAAAAGCACGAGGGATGATCATCGGCTGGTAGAAACATCAGAAATGGTGTCAGTACGTGGGATGTGGCGCTGAGCCTGCTCCTCGAACTCGCCGGGGGTGAGCCTGACCCTGTACGGGCATTCACCTGCTCTGCTGTAACACAGCCTACTTAGATGTCCGGATCTCAAGACCTCCACTTGCTGGGGGTTGAAAAAAATAAATGATAACATGACACATGGAATAGGGAAAGCAGCACAACTGAAGTGGGGGTGGTTCCTAAGAGAGCTCGGAAGGTTCTCCAAGTTCTCATCACCTCCTCCTCCTCCTCATGAGAATCCTAGGAGGCAGCTACGTTTGTTCCCATTTGCCCAGTGAGAAAGTCAGGATGCAAAGAGAATAAGTAACCTGGTCAAGTTAGATAGGGGATCTGGGCAGGAATCACTCTGCCCCCAGTATCTGGAGTGTCTCCGTTATGTCCTCAGAGTTGACAGAGACAGGTAATTTCTAGGCATCATCATTTCTACGGCTCACATCCTGACCCTGCCATGTTTCAAAGCTTTGTGGAGTTCTCCCCTCTCTTTGGATGTGAAAGCCTGAATAATATCGAGAGAACACATTTGGTTCCGTCAGGGTAAAAAAGAAATAGTTAAATGACTTTGGCCTTAACCCAAGGGGAGAGAGAAACAGAGAGAGGGAAAAGAGAGACACAAGTTTAACTGCAGTTTCCGTTGTGAGTTCTCTGGAAGATCCATAGAAACTTCCTCCCCCAACAAAAGAGGGCTCCAACCAGGAGCTTAATGGGCAAAGTGAGTGCGGGAGGCCAAGTCTGGGCATGAGAACTCACATTTTCCCACTTGCCTCTCCGAGCCCAAGGCAGGAGGCTAATTGAAGCCAACGGAATTGGCAGCAAATGTCCTCTTGTAGCTGAAGACACTTGTAATTTACGGGGAACCACAAAAGAGCTCAGCCCCTTTCTGGGACCAAAATGGAGGGGACAGGGTGGGTTCATTAGCCAGAAACGGGCACCCTATTCCTCAGGAGAGCTGTGTGGTGTGGAGGCCGATCTGTGTAGGCAGGGATGGCGGCCTGGACATCCTGAGCACGGCTGACTTTGGCTCTCCGGACCCTGACAGTCTCACTGTTCCTGCTACCAACACGTGTCTGTCTGGAGAAAGTCTGGGTTCAAAGAGTCATCCTTTGTAGGAAAACCAGCTTAAGAAATTCCTCTTCAGCATCAGAAATTCTAGGTATAAGAGAAGATTCCGAAGGGGAAAATTCCCTCAGTCATCACCCCTGAATGGGTTTGAAAATTGGACAGTTCCTAAATCTAGGTGGCTCGGAAGGAAAGACCCACCTCCCCTTAGGGGACTTCTCACTCTAGAGGTCTATGCCAGGAACCCTAGTTACTGCACAGAAAGGGTTTCCTAGGGATATTCCAGCTCATTTTGTCTGACACCTTCTGTGTAGGTAAAATAACTTTCTGGAAAGTAGCCAGATGACTCAGCACATCCCCGTAGCCATTCTGGAGTGTTCTGCCAGAAGTTGACCCCCATCCGCAGTCAACTGGAGCTTCTGTTTGGGAATTTCCCCTTTTGCTGTGTTTGCACCAGGCTGACTTCTTGAAATACCAATTCAAAGGTTCCCCTCTGAAGTTTTCTTCAGGGGCCCCCGTCTAAGAAAGTCTGCCTTTAAAACATGGACGCAGAGGCGAGTCCAGGCAGAGCAGTTAGCATTGAGACGTGGATGAAGGAAGAGAACAGGGGACGCGGGAGCTGAAGAAGGCTGAGGTCCTGGCCCCAGCTGGGCCTGCAGGGCCAGGTGCTCAGGGACAAGGCCCCAGGGACCCCAGAGGCACAAACCTGGAGCAACCCTCCCCCTATAGCAGTTTGTGCCGTGTATTCTCAAGGTCTGAATGTTAAAACGGCCTTGAGAATACACGGTGTGGTAGCCTGCACCTGGGACTCCATGCAGACACCTTCAGATCCTCTGTGCATTCCCCTGAGAACTCCTGCATCTTCTGTAAGGTTGGGGGAGGTGCTGCTCCAGGGTCAGTGTGAGATGCTGCTGAAGGGGTCTGACCCCACATCCATCCGGGAGGCCTCCTAGGCCTCCAGGACCGTTCCTTTTCTGCCATAACTTGGGCGTTATCTTTCCAGAGTTTATCTACATAGGTCGGTTGTCTGCTCCTCCCCTGCTCAAAATTCCCTATCAGGACTCCACAGTGTCAGGGTGAAGTTCAAAGCCACTGGCCCATCTCCAGGGCCTGATCCTTTGTGCATACCCTAGATTTAACTCAGACCCCTTACCAGGAGAAGTGAAATATTCATTCCAGCATTTTCACAGGCATGTCTTGTTTTTTTCAAGTTTCCTTTTATCTGCTATTCCCCCTATTTGAAACGTTCCCATCGTTACCTTTTCTTTCGTCCTATTAACTCCCCTCTCATCCCTGCACCAGCATCACTCTTTCCAGAGCGAGGTTCTCTCCAGGAACTACGGGCTGGCCCCTGTCATTGCGTCCAATACCCTGGACTCTGTGTGCACTCTATTTTTCTCTCTGTCATAGCCACCTCTGAGCTTCAGGTTCTGTCTGTTTATCCCTAATGCAAATTATAACTGGTGGCATAGAGAAGGTGGCCAAAGCTTGTTAAATAAAGGAGGGGAAAAGAAAGAAATAAAAAAAAAGTAAGAGAAAGAAAACAAGGCCAGCTGAGCATAGTGATGTTTAAAAAGAACTAAAGACTATTGTGCCACCTTGAGAAGGTTTTTTCCACACTCAAACCTCTGTCAAATTGTAAAATGTCAAAAAGGGCAGGGCACAGAAAGTTACCCGACCTCTCACCTCTTTGGGCCGCGTAGGAACGGTGCTAACCTCAGTCTCAGCAGTGAGACAGATCTTCCTGGAATAACCCTCGTGTTGGTGGGGGTGTGCGGTATCTTGCCCACACCCTGGGTGCTGCGTTCGCTTCCTCTGTTTCCTGTCTGCCCACTCACATTTGATTTGGTCTCTTTCTCATCAGGGAAGCTATTTTCTTTCACAACATATGCCTATTTTTCATTCTACCCATCCTACTGAGATGCTCACGGCTTTCTTTGACATTTGTCAAAATGGCTTCACCTCATGACTCTGCTTTGCCAACTCACTTAGTTGGAGAGTCATTAAAAACAAAGACCTGCCCTTGCAATTTAGTTATTCGACCAGCTGGCGGCAGCGCTGTGCTCAGACGGCTGGGTGCCAGATGACCCTCGATTCCTTTTGAATCAACAGTCCCTTCTGTCTTCTCTATGGGAGCAGCCCACATCCTCTGCAAGGTGCTCCTCAGGGTCAGGGCTCACATGGACAGCTTGTACCGTGTGCAGGTAAACCTCAGAGGAAAGACACTCTGCAACAGATCAGCAATATTTTCTGTTGCTAACACCAGGAACCCAGCATTGTGATGACAGCTGGACATAGAAAAGATACTGAAGAGCTTCTTAAGAGCTCACATTGCCAAGATGATCTCCTGTGAGTACGGTGGAGTGCTGCCTTCACAGCGTACCAATCTGGTCCCTGCTTTGAAATGCCAATGTGTCCGTGGCTGAGCCTCTGTTCTCCCTTCACCCATCTCAGCACTCTGACGGTCACAGATCCACAGCTCTCAGACCCCAAAGCTTTGCCTTCTGGCTCAGCTCCTTTCCTGTACTCCAGAGAAGCCTTCCAGGAGAAACTAAAGTAAAGTAAAGGGGCTGTGGTGGCTCCATTCCCTAAGAAGTGTTGTTCTTTTTCTGTCCATGAGGGAAAGATTCCAAATGTCCCTCCACCAAGGTCCACTCAGTGTGCCTGAAGTTAATTCACTCACCAGCTGCTAAGGCAGCTTCTGTCCTTGGGTGAAGTTTGGCTTGCTCACCCACTCTTCTGAGCTGCAACTGGGCCTGGCTTCATTAGAAGACATGTGGCCTCTGTAGCTGGCACTGAGACTGTCCCCCGAGTCAGCCTGGGATTGCATTAGCTTCCTCTGATGGCCAGAAGCACATTTGACACTTTTCCTTCTTTTGGATCCATGCTGTCTTTTGCTGCATTCTGATTTTTCCTGTGTCTCTGAGAGGCATCTTCAGGGCCTGGGCCATCTGTGTGCCCAGGTGCCGCTTTGCGTTTGAACGATGTGCTCTTACTTTATCCTCTAAGTTCCATGTCCCCAGACTGACATCCATCAGGGTTACAGTGGTGGGGAAGAGTCTTCTCAGGCATTATCTTTCTGTTTCAAGTTTGCCTGAACACCTCAAGCAGACACCATGGACGATGTAATCTTTGGCAGAGTTAAGCCTATGATCCTTTCTAACAGATGCTTGGGAGAATACTAAGAACGCACACAAGATGGTTTCTGTGTTCTAAAGGCTGATTAGCATTCCATTGGCTTGACCCTCAGTAGGTTGAGAGTACATGGAGAAGGCTTTCTGATAGAATTAATGAGACTGAGAAAGATCTGAGTTTGGTCTTTGGATTTCAGGAGTTGGCACCACTCAGTGCTGAATTGGGGAGGACAGCAGGCATATTCTGAGCCCAAGTGCCCGTCTAGAGCTCTGTGAATGAGCCTCATCTGGTCCCAGGGATCCCTGGAAGTATTCTGTTATTAACTCTTTTAAAAGACAAGAAAACGAAGATCTCAGACTAAGAAATGCTTAACCAATGCTTCACAGATGCATAATATAATTCTAGGTCTTTCTGCATCCAAAGCCTAACCAATGCTTCAAAGATGATAGACTATAATTCTAGGTCTTTGTGCATCCAATGCTTCCTTTCCTCAAAAGCAAGACATTTCTTCTCGAAATTAACTTTGACGTCTTTTTTTTATAATGAAAGTAAAAGTTTCTTAATGTAAAAAAATTAAAAAAAATGCACACAAGACCTTCCAGATCACCTTTAATCCATTACTCAGTAATAGCCACCAATAACATCTTGACATTTTTCCTTTTAGTGCTGATTTTCCTAGATAATTAGATAGATACACAGGCAGACAGACAGATGAACCACGGTAGATTTGATCATTTCTCTCTTATGGTTTTTAGGTACATATGTCAAACTGACTCCTAGAAACAAATTAATAGCAATTCATAGCAGTGTAAGAGCATATCCATCTCATTATATCTTAAGAGTCAATAATATAATAACTTTGATGGCTTTTGCTTATTTTCATAAGAGAAAATGGCATCTTATTGCTTTAACGTCATTACTAACTATATTGAACATTTTTCAATTTGATCATTTTTAGTCACTTATCTCCATATTCTCAGTGAATAAAAAAATTCTCTGTTAGAGGTTGAGATAGTTCTACATTCAGAATTCAAGATCTCTTTTCTCATTTTATTTATTTATTTATTTATTTATTTATTTGCAGTTTTTGGCCAGAGCTGGGTTTGAACCTGCCACCTCTGGCATATGGGGCCAACGCCCTACTCACTGAGCCATATGGCAAAAATATATTTGTAGACATATCTGTAAGTTCTTCCTTCCCGTTTTTTAGAAAGGAAAGAGTTAACTTTCCTTTTCCTGGTTACTTCGGGAAACAGTGTTTAACTCCTTCATTCTGGGTTGGCTGCAGTCAAGCCGAGACCTCCTCAAGGACCAGTCTGCAAGTAAAAGTGAATTGTAGCCAAGCTGTATCATCTTGAGCTTTCATTGCAAGATTTCTTCTTTTCCCCTCTTCTTCGAAGATCAAATTTGGGGGCGGGGGGAAGGGCTTGATTTTCAAATATCTTAAAAATCTTATAGGCAAATTTTGGCTTACTTGTGAATTTCTATTGCTGTTATTTCCTATATAATCTTTAAAGATATGATGTATATATAAATAAAACATTTTATTTGCTTCTAGAAATAATTATTAATTGTTAGAAGCTGTTTTTAGAACTTAACAATTTAAAAATGCTTAAATAAAAGAAAAAAAGAGTTGAGATTTATTTAGGTGTCTCCAGTTCCTTAAATGATGAAAACATTCCTTGGAATAATTGTGTATCTTTTTAAAGATTGTTTCTAGTATAAAATTTAATGTTTATGATGACTAGTAATCAATCAATAATTATTCCTTGAGTTAACTGAAATAGCCTTCTTTTCCTCTTCATCTATCCAAATTCTAACCATTTTTTTGAACCAAGCCAAGCCTTCTGTCCACCCCAGTGAGATGATCCAGAAAGTTCTTGTTCCCTTTGGAAGCCATGTTCTCTTGTTAAATGTTCCTCGACACAAAGTGAAAAGCAGTCCAAATGTCATTAAATTTTCCATGTGTTTGTATTTCAATTTTTAACTAGCCTTATTAAGGGTGCATCCATTAAACTCAGCTTACTCAACAGTTTATTAAGTACAACTAAGTAAGACTTAGTAAAATTTGTCAACATATACACACATGTGATATGTCTGTTGTGAAAGAGATGACAGGTGGGAGAAACGAAGAGATTGGGCCCCAGAGTGCTGTGCCTGAGCTGACTTGTGCCAGCCTGCAGGAGCCCACTGTTAACTTTTCAGCAGTTTTATAAGGTAGTTGTTAAAGAGGGTTTCATTATTAAAAATCAAGTGTACTATTACACTACTTTTTCCAAATTTGCATTCAGTGACATCATGTCAGTAGTTTGAAATTTAGCTTGGTCAAAATATTTATACCATAGGAATTGGCAAGTGCTATGAAACAAAGCTTGATTTATTGCTTTGCTGATTGACAGGACTTAGATGGTAATGGAGAAAATGTTAGTAATGCAGGTTAAAGGTAACAGAATGTTGTGTATGCAACCCCACTGCATTATAGAAATATTCTTCCTGTTCTGGAGGCTGGGAGAAAAAAAGGGAAAAAAAAGAAATATTTGTCCAGTATTTGAATCCTGTTATCCAATTAGATAAAATAATCCCTCTCATGCTTGAACAATGAATGAAGTTCTGGTCTACATTGTGAGGAAGCTGAAAGGGGCTTTGTTTTCATGAATATTTGTGTGAGAATGAGAAATAGTGTACCAGTAAATCACATACTGAACTTAGTGGTCATACGCTTAATGAGAAAAGAGTGAAAAGGGATATAGTTTCAATTTCGAAAGCGTAGTTGAACTGTATGCAAAGGCTGGCTACAGATATGAGAGTTTGGCAAAAATCAAGAAAGCGTTTTGTAAGAATCAATATTTTATATAGTGTGACAAGGAAGAGTATTTTATATTTTA
Organism: Arctocebus calabarensis; assembly: GCA_963573935.1. NCBI lineage: Eukaryota > Metazoa > Chordata > Mammalia > Primates > Lorisidae > Arctocebus > Arctocebus calabarensis. Next base: position 8,644 of record CAUYON010037464.1, on the reverse strand, counting down.
TTATTATTTGTGAATTGCATGATAATACATTCTGTCTATAAGTGATGCTATGAGGAGCTTATGTGCATGTACATATATGTGTATCAGGAATTTTTGTGAGCTTGTTTTTAAACATTTACCTTTATAACACCACATGCATTCTTCACTACAAGATGCAATCACAATAAATTTTGAACAAGGGAATGGAGAGCTCTTGCTACGCTCCTGGCACCGTCTCCTCACCTTCCCCGGAGATGTTGTAATTATAGAATACATGTAGCACAGCATTTGTTTTTATGGAAGGGGGCATTCAGAAAGACCTCATCTCTGCCTATAAAATAGTTGAACACCCTTTCTCTTTCTTGTAAAGAGGAGAAACATACAAATAGCATATGCTTCTTAAAAAGGGAACCAGGAGAGTAGACTTCAGCTTCATGACTATCCCTGCAACCCCAAATCAGTGTCTTCCAACTTGCCTGCTGCAGTTTCAGCTTAGAGAGGTCTGTGCCTCCAGTGCTGACCCTGCTAACTGGCCTCACGCTAGGAAACCCCATGGGTGTGGAGCCTCATTCCTAAACAAAAGAGACCTAAGGGAAAAAATAAATCCACATCTTCTAAATAAATAAATCTTTCAGAACTCATGAAACCTACTTCTCAATTTTCAACCCACGATTCTCTTTCTCTTCCTCTTTCTCCATCCAGTCTGCTGGGTATTTCTTCTTCAGGAAGACGGTTCTCTTCTGCTTGAAACTATTTTCCCCATGTTCAAGGTATGTAACATTGGTCCTGCAGTGGCTGTCTTAGGGTTAGATCGTGGAAAAAGGAACCCATGTATGTGGACAGAGCGTGGGGCAGTGGCGACTCTTCCCAACATGATCTTACCTGTAAACACAGGAGAGAAGGTGGATAATTAAAATACATGTATCCAAATCACCTTCGATCACATACTTGGTTAAAGTCTCTTTTCCTCTCCCCAACTCCCAAAACACGAATCCTAATTTTCTTCTCTAAACCGGAAAATAGACGCATTTTTGACTGTTAAAGAGTTTTCCACGGGGAGTAAAATAACGTGACCTAATGAATAAAGAACGACTCTACTGAAATTCGTTTATCTTGATTTGGCATGTTTAAATACCAGGAAAAATCAAGGAATTCATATTGGTTTTGTGTGTGCTAATGAGATAATCAGGGTTTAATGAAAACCCACAGTTATTAGCTAATCAGTTTAGCTTGGCGACTATTGGTCTGTTATGGCAGGACAAGAATAATTAAGTGACACTTCAAGGTATGAGAAGAACGGTAGTCAGAAATCGATGTGTCTACAGAAGGCTCCAAATGGCCCATGTTTAATGGTCCCTCTATGTTGCCATGGCAACTCACTTGGGATACTGGAGTAGCCTCAGTTTAGGAAAAACACAGGGCAGAGTGTTCTCAGGAAGGTGCAATCCCCTTTAAGCAGATCTATAAGCATCGCAGATGAACAGAACTTTAAACATTCCTGCATGAATATTCATGAAGTAAGTTGTTTTTTGTTGCCCGCCTAGTCAGCAGTCACAAAACACATGGTGTGTGTTGGCAGCATCTTGCCTAGGTAGAGGGCTAGGGACTGAGGCAATGGCAGGAACCAGGACCTGTGAGGCTGACTGACATTTCCATCTGTAGCGAAGGCTGGTAATTAACAGGAAGGAGTGTGCCTGCAGCACCGCGCCATCTGCCAGGGAAACGGCTGAATACGAAAGGAGCTGGAGAGCAGCTCAGCAGTGGCACGGTCTGGTTCCGACATGCGGCCGGGCATCTGTTAGCTGAGGAGATAGACTATTAGGAAATTCAGCTGGGAATGAACAACACGGAAAGAGCACTCTGACCTAGCCCATAAAAGCAACTCTTCGGAAACGGTGTCTTTTTATCTTACTTACCCAAGTCTTCTGAAAATGGTTTGCTGAGGGGCCATTACAGATCTGTTTGAAGTAACACAATGGTTTCAAAAACGCTGTTTAATTCCAACATGAAATTCTTGAAATCAGGATACAGCTGTCATCTTTTGACAATAGAGCTAATTTCAGAGCGAGGATATGAGGTTAAATTCCTTCTTTTGTTGTTTAGATTGGGGAGCAGTGGGGGAGAAACAAAATGATCATTTAAATGCTAGGCTGCTCAAAATTGAGAAGGCAAAAAATCTCTGGGATGCCCTGACAGAAAGTGAGCAGGTCAGAAATCACCCCGGAATTCTTGTAATGTCTTCATATTCCCCTTTTGCTTTTTCTACATGACATGTGTTTCACAACGCAAATCTTCCTTGCTGTGAAAAACCGGGGCTTCTGGCCCAGCCACGCTGTGCTGCTTTCCGGACCTTGGTCTAAGTTACTGTGAATGAGTCAGGTAGCAAATCTAGAAACAGAGTTAAGTCACCATAGACCCTGTCTGTAGCCCGGGGGAGAAGGCAGCCCATGCCTGACGCCTCTCTGTGGCTCTTGCCCTGCCCTGCCCCACACTCTTAGGAAGGGAAATGTGTCTTTGAGGTGGGCCAGCAAAGAGAGAACTTTCATCGGCTTCTAGGTTGATGCCACTTTTGAGAATTTAGAAATGTGTTATTAGTCTTTCAAAATCTGGGAGGAACTATTGACTCAAACTATCTCCATCAGGTTAGAGGTTAATGTAACTCTATTGCACTGACTGAACCCACTGACTCATAAGCAAAGTCCAGCAGATGGCAGGTGAGTGTGTGTGTGTGTGTGAGAGAGAGAGAGAGAGACTGTTACTAAATCAGAGCCATTGAATGATATTTACTGAGACCTCATGGTACCATATGGAAGTGAAGAATATATAGACCTTGAAATTTAAATCCATCTGAGAAAGATGGACACAGCCTTCAGATTTAGAGCCGATTTCCCTCATTCCCTTTCCTCTGTGAATGCTGATTATTTTGCTAATCCATGAGAATGCTGGTAGCTGAAAAGACCAGTATGAAACAAATAAGAAAATTGTATCCTTATTAGATAGGAGAAAGATCAAATTAACATTAAATATGGAAAACAAAATCATCTTCTCCAGTTGGGTGCTGGTTAATGTTTAATAACCTCTCTCGGAGGAGAATAAAGAGGTCCTGATTTGTAGCACTTGCAGAACTCTGCAGTATGAATACTTTCACTGGGGTCAATTTCAAACTACCCTCAGGTGACCACCAGGGCAGATTTGGGAGCAGACGTGCACAGACAGCTCTCTAACGCCACTGGGGGCCGGCCTGAACACACCACCAGTTTAACCTTACATGCTTCTTATGTTTGAACTGGTGGTGCCAGTTTTGATTGTTGTGAAAGTGCTCTCCTTTCCACATATGGAGGACATAGTAGACTTGAAAAAGTATTTTATTGCCTATAAAATTCACGCATACAATTGATTCATTTGAGCTTCATAACATTGATGACATAGTCAGAAACCGAGGCTGAGTATCAGGCCATGGCTTAATCATTGAGCAAGTGGGAGACGTGAGCTCTATCTAAATGGGTCTTCCTTCATTTTAAGAGTTTAATTCTAAACAGACACCTATCCATTCCTGGGCCTGGAGCCCAGCAGCCCCCCAGGTCAACACTTCAATGCCCTTTGCCTCATCTCAACTGCAGTGCTAGAGCTTTCTTAGGAGATTTACAGTAGAAATGTGGTGACACAGCCAGGTTTTCCCCAGCAGGGTTGGCCACTGGGAGTGCAGATCTTATATCGTCTTTACCTGTCCAACCCACAGGGCCTGTATTGCACTGAGCATCCTCACCAGGGACCTGGGCTGCAGGCTACATCCCAGAGCCTGTGCAGTTTTGCTTGTGGCTTGTAGGTTATGCCAATAAAGAACTAGAAGAGTCATTGAGAAATGGAAAGTGGGGAGTGTTGGGCCATGTGGGAAGCTGGTTAGCAGCAGGGCACTGCAGATTTAAAGGACAAACTTCAGGGCTAGAACCCTCACTCAGTTACGCATTTAACAAGCAATTATCAGCAATAGCTGAAATGCTAGGTGGAATGATGGAACACTTGAATGGAATGCTATGTGGAAGCTATTTTGCCACTCTCTCTAAAAGAGAGTCAGAGATAAACGAAACAGTCTTTGCTCCAAATCTCACTCTAAATTGTTTCTTTAGAGGGAGCAATTCTGGTTGGAAATTCTGAAAATTCTCTAGGCAGCCAAACCACTTAAAGTCACACAATAAACCAACAATACCATGGCATCCATGAGGACAGTCACTACAGGGTTACCTGCTGCAAAGTGAGCAGCACAAGTTCAACTTGGAAAGTCTGCACCACGGTAGAGGGTCCGTTGGTAAGAGGGATGACTCAGGGGTAGAAAAGCTTCATCCGATCCAGAGCTGCTGGGAAGAATTATCCTATGTCACCTGCTGCCCCCATGTATGGAGAGGATAACTCTGAGCCAAATAAACATGAATCGAAATAATTTGGGTGGTTGTGTTGGTGACTCCTCCATGTTTACTCTTGCCACATGGGCCTACCAATGACACCGAGAAATGTAGTCTGAGGGTCCAGGGTGCATGTCCTTAGATGGTGCAGGGGACGAGGAAGGGGTGACCCCTCCTGAACATGCAAACACCCACCCACCATATGCCCAGCCCTGGGGCTGCACCTCCAGGGTCATAATCTAAACCAGCCACAAGTATAATGCAGCCCTCCCAGATAGGACTTAGCCTAGGGGACACTAATGCAGGTGACTCAGCTGTCCAGGCTACCTAGAGTGATTAGTGATGTCAGGAAAAGATTCCACCCTCATCAGGGACAGGGTTGGAATGCTTGGTTTTCACCTCTTCATGCCCTTCCCTACACTGCAGAAAAAAACCTAAAAAATCATCTTGGTGTTAGAATATCTGTTTTCTTTTTTATCTTTGGTGTATTAGAACCATGCATTAGTTTATTAAAAATTGATGTTGAACGCCTACCACATGCCAGATGCCTGAGCAAAGACAATAAACAAAACAGATAAAGCCTTTACACAAACACACACACACATACACACACACTCACACAAACACCCCAGTGGTGGCAAGTGTTACAAAGAAAAAGCAGACTAAAGAGTGTGGTGTTGTTGGGAGCCTGCAACTCTTTGAGACGGGCCAGAGAGGACCTCTCTGAGGTCTGATGCATGATCAGAGACCTAGCCGGGTGTGGTGGGAGTGAGGAGTGGAATATCTCGAGGAAGAACAGTGGCCCAGACAGGGGCTCTGAGATGGTTGCCTGGAAGGATCGCAGTTGATTACGGATAGGCTGGCATACCTGAAATTGTCTTTGTACATGGTGGCAGCTGGTGAATTTCTGCTCATATATATTCTGCCACTATTAAACACAGAGGAGACAGGACAAGGGCTCAGGGACAGCCCCACAGCATCCACTTTAGGAAACTGTTTGTCTTGGGAAATCTGGTGTCCCACCCTTTGCAACCTCAGTCAGAATCCGAGTGTTTGGAGAGCAGACGATCTATCCCCCCTGCTTGTATGCAGCCAGGTAGGCAGTAGCTATGTAGTGGCTCCTTCTTAAATGACATGTAATTTCAGCAGGCCTTTTTCTTTAATAATTTTTTTCATTGCTTTCTTATTACATAAGAGGGGCCAACCAGCTGCAAAATGAACAAATAAGCATTCATTTTAGTATAAGTGCAAAATTTAAATGAAAAAAACCTTTCTTTAAAAAACATCTCTTGTCTTATTCAGAACCTACTGTTAATATTTCTTAAATAGTATGCACATATTTTAACAATCAACTATCAAAAATGTTCTCTACTGAATATACAGTTTAGAAATTTGTCTTGCTTCCCCCCACAAACATTTTTGTTTTTGTAGGGATGAAGATTTTCCTGCAATATCGTTTTTAGATCTGCAGAGTATTGCATTAGGTGGTTGATCAAATTTATTTAACGAGGCCTTCATTACTAACTATTCTGATCAGTTTAAAATTTTCTCTTATTATCAAAAAGGTTCATTGGATGTAATTTTAGCCTAATCTAATAGCCAACTACAGTTTTCCTTTATGACATATGTATTTTTAAGAGGAGAATTACTAGATCACAGGCATTTGAGCTATTGATATGCCCCCTGAAAAGTTGTATTCATGTGCGAAGTCATTGATCCAGGAAATATTTATAAGCAGTACTGTCTGGCTCTGTGTTCCCATAGAGGGCAGTGAGGAGGTTTATCATCAAGGATTAGTCATCGGATTACTCAGCTTTCCCAATACACGGTGACTCATTCCCCTCACCCCACACACTTCTGATTAGTGGAGCTTCACACCAATTCCACGAGATATCAAAGGTGAAGAGTTCCACATCATACTTTTCACATCAATTGTATTGATTCTTACAAAAAAAAAAAAAATCATGGGAACTGCAAACAAACTCAGTCTTGACATTGAAGGGAGTATGTCTTGGCCCTCTTTTTACTGTCATGAACACTGTGCGGAATGAGGTGTTTTGTTTAGGATGACTTTCAAAAATCTAGTCTTTAAGATTTTTCAATCAAACAATAGGGCCTCTGTATGATCTCATTTCTCCTCATCCTCAAAGTGGAAAAATGCACCTTTAAAACTGGTGGCCATACAGTGGTGGGAAGGAAGAGGAAGTTCTGCTGTTGGCTGGTGGAGAGCCAGATCGCCCACAGGGATAAACAGTGGAATAGCTGCTAGTGACTCCAAGAAATCCACCAAGTGACATCTTTGGAGGCCGCTGGATTCTGAGGCCTCAAAGCCTGTGTCAAAGGCTTCCCAGTCTGTCCTTCTGAGGTCCTTCCCCAGCTAGCTCGGATGGGCATAGTGGAAGCCCACTGTGAAAGCGGTTCCAGCAAAGGAAGGAATGGTTCTTAGCTCTGGACCGTCCTAATGCAAAATATGGCAACGTCCTGACAACTTTCTAGGATTCAATTTCTAGTGGATGACACAGGCGCCCGTTCCAAGTGATGCTTGCTGTATATGGAAGAGTAGCCATTCTCGACAGCTGATAAAGGGACCTGCCCTCCCTGTCCCATTCCCCTTCTTCTCTCCCAGCAGGTTTCCTTCAGCCTTCAATCAAGGGCAATATGTCCTCAATCAACATTTTTCATTTTTTATGCAACACTGTCCTTTAAAGCTTTTTGCAGCTGGTTGGCAACTGAATTGCTGCCAATATTCTCTGAGAGCTTCTCCCTCTTGTGTGCACATCGCTGCCTTCCCAGAGCTCTGTAAGGGCTGGGAGACGAGTGGACTTGGATTGTGTGTGTGTGTGCACATGCGTGCGTGCACTCTCACTCACCAGGCTGTGTGGGCCCAAGGTGGACTGTCCCAGGAGAGCAGAGCGAGGTCAGTGCACACTGGGACGGAGCTGCCAAACAAACAAGGACATTTTGTACCAAAGGGAAATCTAGTGTTTAATCTGGGGAAAGGTAAGTCTACCATTAAAATGTTAGTGATACTATGGTGGTGGAAGAGCTGTGTGGCCTGGTATGACTCAACCTCTTCATTCAGGGGTCTTAAACAGGTAGTTAGCTTATTTTATGATGATTTGCTCTCCTTTTCAAATGAGTTTTTCTTTGACACAGAGTCTCATTCTGTGCCCTGGGTAAAGTGCCATGGCCTCCTAGCTCACAGCAACCTCAAACTCTTGGGCTCAAGCGATCCTCTTGCCTCAGTCTACCTAGTAGCTGAGACTAAAGAGAGCTACCACAACACCTGGCTTTTTCTATTTTTAGCACAGATGGGATTTCACTCTTGGTCAGGCTGGTCTTGAATTCCTGAGCTCAAGCATTCCTCCTGCCTCAGCTTCCTAGAGTGCTAGGATTATAGGTGTGAACCACCACACTTGGCCAAAAAGGAGATTGTTATACTAGTTTTTTCCACTTGCATTTCTTACCTCAACATTCCTCCTGCCTGTGCATCATGGTGACAATATGAAGGTTCCATGCAGCAAGTTCTGTCCACCGTAATACTGTGTGACTCTGCAGTGTTTAGAGTGGACGGAGTCCTGATTAATGGGCTGTTTATCGCATGTGCGTTGAAGTGCTTCTTTGGGTACTTTAAATTGAAAGCTTTTTCTACTTCAAGGTTGAGCATGAGCCCCCCTCTGGGAAATCAGTGCAGACACGAGAGCCAGCACCAAGGCACCTATGCATAGATGGGGAGCAGGCAGGAGGAGCCTGAGTTTCCCAACTCTGCATTCCATAAGTGAATAAAGAGCTCCACATCTAGCGTCACCACTGAACTTGGCACAGCACGTCATCCTGGACCACAGTCTCTGTGTGTGTTGGCATCACAACCTGGATGTTAGGAGAGGATGGAGCAGACACAAGGATGACAAACCCACAACCACCAGGGGTCTCAAACCAGGGTGGAGCCCGTAGCTGTGCATTTGCTGATTTCGTGATCTTGGGAAAGGCATATATCATCTCCAGTCCTCTCCAAACATTCAGTGAAACAGACACAAACACGTTTCTCCTTCAATGCTAAAATAACTTCCACCTTCACTAGGATGTTTCAGAGGAGTCACACATTTAATGTGGAAAAAATAAACTAAAAAACAAAGAACACAGAAAAGGAACACTATTCCTACCTTCAACCCTATCTTCACGGGGCCCAGTATTTCACCATCTCAGTACATGAGCGAAGACAAAGGCTTAAGACTCAACTAGTTTTAGGCTTAAATCCACCCTGT
>CAUYON010037460.1:0-33480 GCA_963573935.1 Arctocebus calabarensis | reverse complement strand
GTCTCTTGCCTTTGCCTCCCAAGTAGCTGGGACTACCGGTGCCCGCCACAACGCCCGGCCATTTTTTGGTTGCAGCCATCATTGTTGTTTGGTGGGCCCAGGCTGGATTTGAACCCGCCAGCTCAGGTGTACGTGGCTGGCGCCTTAGCCCGTTGAGCCACAGGTGCTGAGCCATAAAACTATATTTTCAAAGAATATTATTAACTTTAGGCAGGATTCATGCATTAATGTTAAGTAAAATGACACAATTATATATGGTATGATTTCTCTTTATAGAAAATTTTGTGCATGAGAGATATTTAACAAATTATAAGCCATAGTTCTCTAGGGAGTTTTTAAGTTTTTTTATGTTCTTCAATACAAAGATTCAAATAGTGCAGAAATTTAAATTTAAGGTTTTAATGCAGACTAAAAACCTTAAACATCCTTCTTCAGTTCCTGATCTAGAGAGAGAAAGTTCAATTCATCAATTTGTTCTTATATAGATTTTACATTTGGTGTCACATCTCAGAGATCTTTACCTAATCAAGGTCAGAAAGATTTCTCCTATGTTTTCTTTTATGAGTTTTCTAGTCTTAGGCTTTACATTGGATCTATGATCCATTTTGAGTTAAATTTTCTATGTGGTATGAGGTGGATTGATTTTTTTTTTTTTTTTGAGATACAGCCTCAAGCTGTGACCCTGGGTAGAGTGCGGTAGCATCACAGCTCACAGCAACCTCCAACTCCTGGGCTCAAGTGAGTCTCCTGCCTCCGCCTCCCAAGTAGCTGGGACTACAGGCGCATGCCACAACGCCTGGCCATTTTTTGGTTGCAGCCATCATTGTTGTTTGGCGGGCCCGGGCTGGATTCCAACCCGCCAGCTTAGGTGTATGTGGCTGGCGCCTTAGCCCTTTGAGCCACAGGTGCTGAGCCAGGATAGATTTTTTTTGCCTATGGACATCCACTTATTCCAACATCATTTGATGAAAAGATTATGCTTTCATCACTTCATTGCCTTTGCACATTTATAGCAAATCAGATATCCATATATGTACGAGTCTATTTCTGGACTTTCATTGATTTGTTTTTCTTTATGCCAATACCATTTTATCTTGATTAGGGTACCAAGTTAAGCAGAAGTCTAAGATGACCCTCAGTGACCTCTGCCCTTGTACTACATGTAATGGGAGGCACCTGAAATCCCTCTTATCATGGGATATCACTTCCATAATTACATTGTGTTATGTGTCATAGTTGACTAAGAAAGGAAGCTTTTTTTTTTTTTTTTAAGAGTTCTGTGGCTTCATAGCTCACAGCAACCGTAAACTCTAGGGTTTAAGTGATCCTCTTGTCTTAGTTTTTCTATTTTTAGTAGAGACAGCATCTCACTCTTGCTCAAACTGGTCCTGAACTCAAGCAGTCAACTACCCGGCCTCCCAGAGTGCTAGGATTACAGGTGTGAGCCACCTTGCCTGGCGGGAGATTATTCTTGGTGGACTTGATTTAATCAGGCTGTTTTTAAAAGGGCCTGGGCTCTTCCTGGAAAGATTCCAAACACAGGAGTAGCTGCTGGTTTTCAGGGTAAGAAGGGGCCGTTTGGCATAGAATAAGTGGCCACTAAGTTCATGATAGTGTATTATACAGCAGTAGAGAATAAATACGCCATCTGATTTTGTTCTTCGTCAAAGTTACTTTGGTTATTCTGGGTCCTTTGAATTTTCATGTCAATTTATGAAATAAGTTTATCTATAACTACAAAAAAGCCTATTGGGATTTTGTTTGGAATTATATCCAATCTGTAGATCAGTTTGGGGAGAATTGATACATCTTAACAGTATTGAGCCTTCTGACCTACCTATTCTCACTATTTAATAGGTCTTTTCTTTCTTTCTTTTTTCTTTTTTCTCTTTTTGAGCAGAGCCTCAAGCTGTCACCCTGGATATAGTGCCGTGGCAACACAGCTCACAGCAACCTCCAAATCCCGGGCTCAAGTGAGTCTCCTGCCTCTGCCTCCCAAGTAGCTGGGACTACAGGCGCCCGCCACAATGCCCGGCCATTTTTTGGTTGCAGCCGTCATTGTTGTTTGGTGGGCCCGGGGTGGATTCGAACCTTCCAGCTTAGGTGTATGTGGCTGACGCCTTAGCTGGTTGAGCCACAGGCGCCGAGCCGGTCTTTTATTTCTTTCAACAATGTTTTATAGTTTTCAGCATACAGGTCTTTCCTGTGTGTTGTCAGGTTTACCCTTGGATATTTTCATATATATTTTTTGATGCTGTTATAAATGGTATTGTTTTATAAATCTCAATTTTTTCTTTTTTTTGAGATAGAGCCTCAAGCTGTCGCCCTGGACAGAGTGTCGTGGCATTACAGCTCACAGCAACCTCCAATTCCTGGGCTCAAGCGAGTCTCCTGCCTCTGCCTCCCAAGTACCTGGGACTACAGGCGCCCGCCACAACGCCCGGCTATTTTTTGTTTGGGTTGCAGCCGTCATTGTTGGTTGGCGGGCCCAGGCTGGATTCGAACCCGCCAGCTCAGGTTTACATGACTGGCGCCTTAGCCTGCTGAGCCACAGGCGCCGAGCCAAAAAAAAATTTTTTTTTTAAATAGAAAATAAAACTAGCCAGTTGTGGTGGTGCACACCTATAGTCCCAGCTACTTGGAAGGCTGAAGCAAGAGGATTGCTTGAGCCCAGGAGTTTGAAATTGCTATGAGATGTGATCCCATCACACTCTCCTTAGAGTGACAGAGTGAGACTGTGTGTCAAAATTCAAACTAAACAACAAACTAAAAATAAACAAACACATATTTGGAAAGAAAGAGAGGGATGGGTGTATTCCCACAATATAAGAGTATATGGATGCCCCAACACAACTGCAACAGGCTACAATAGGATCTCTTCCGAACAAATGCAAACATTGTAACCTAATTGTTCTCTCACATTAATCTGACATTAAAAACTTGCTTGAGCTTATGGGTTTGAATTAGCCTGAGAAGAGTGAGATCCCCATCTCTAAAAATAGCCAGGTGTTTGGGAGGCTTGAGGCCAGAGGATAACTTGGGCCCAAGAAACTGAGGTTGCTGTGAGCTGAGGTCAAGGCACTCCATGGAGAGCAACAAAGTAAGACTCTTGTCTAAAACAAAAAGAAACAAAAAAAGAATAGAGACTTTTGGCTAAATAAATACTTTGAAAAAACTTTGTTTTGAGACAGAGTCTTACTTTATCACCTTCCATAGAGTGCCTCAGCTTCAGCTCCCAGCAACCTCAAACTGCTGGGCTTAAGTGATTCTCTTGCCTTAGCCTACCAGTAGCTGGGACTATAGGCGAATACTTTGAATTTTTTTTTGAGACAGAGCCTCAAGCTGTCGCCCTGGGTAGAATGCCTTGGTATCACAGCTCGCAGCAACCTCCAACTCCTGGGCTCAAGCTATTCTTCTGCCTCTGCCTCCCAAGTAGCTGGGACTACAGGTGCCCACCACAATGCCCAGCTATTTTTTGGTTGTAGCCGACATTGTTTGGCAAGTCCAGGCTGGATTCGAACCCGCCAGCTCAGGTGTATGTGGCTGGCGCCTTAGCCAATTGAGCCACAGGCACCAAGCCTGTTTTTTGGGGGGTTTTTTTGTTATAATTTTTGGCTGGGGCTGGTTGGAACTGGCCACCCCTGATATATGGGGCCAGTGCACCCTACTCCTTCAGCAACAGGTGCCGCCCATTACTTTGAAATTGTTACAAGAGAACCAGTGAAACCATAGATTTATTTATTGTGTTTTTCTTTCAATTCTTTCACACCCCGTTCTTTTCTCTCTTTGTTTTCTCTCTTCCTAATAGCTTTTTTAATAAGGGTAATTCTATGATACTGCTCTAGCCAAGTCCCTGCAAACCTGGGGGAAACATACGTTTAGTAGATAACTGAGAATTATAATAACTTTCCTTTCAATAATTTTATTCTACAATGTTACCATAAATAAAATAAATGTATATATTTGTTTGTACGAGTATACAAGAAAAAATATATCTCCTATACATACACTTCTGTATATAAATTCTTTCCATTAGCTACTTGATTGCAGAATACCAAACACATTTTAGGTATATTGTAACTTATTTTTCCAGAAACTAGACTCTGTGGATCTATTTGGGCTACTAGTTCTATTTTTTTATTTTTTTTTTTAGAGACAGAGTCTCACTTTATCACCCTTGGTGGAATACTGTGGCATCACACAACTCACAGCAACCTCCAACTCCTGGACTTAGGCGATTCTCTCTCCTCAGCCTCCCCAGTAGCTGGGACTACAGGTGCCCACCACATTGCCTGGCTATTTCTCTGTTTTGCAGTTCCGCCAAGACTGGGTTTGAACCCGCCACCTTCGGTATAGGGGCCAGTGCTCTACTGGATGAGCCACAGGCGCTGCCCATAGTTTTTTTTATTTTTATTTTTTTTGAGCAGAGCCTCAAGCTGTCACCCTGGATAGAGAGCTGTGGCATCACAGCTCACAGCAACCTCCAACTCCTGGGCTTAAGTGAGTCTCCTGCCTCTGCTTCCCAAGTAGCTGGGACTACAGGCGCCTGCCACAACGCCCTGCCATTTTTTGGTTGCAGCCACCATTGTTGTTTGGCCGGCCTGTGCTGGATTCGAACCCGCCAGCTCAGGTGTACGTGGCTGGCGCCTTAGCCTGTTGAGCCACAGGCGCTGAGCTGTTTTATTTTTTTTTTGAAACAGAGTCTAAAAATCTACCCTGTTGCCCTGGGTAGATTGCCCTGTCCTAAACTTTTATAATTATGCTTAGCTATAATTGAAATTCTGATTTGCCTAACACATCTTAAATTGTTACTTTCCCATGAAAAAAAAACCGAAGACTTTTTTACAAAAATATCAAATTTATTTCGATATTTAGTGTCATTTTAAAATTATAGCTATTTCGGCTCGGCGCCTGTGGCTCAATGGGCTAAGGCACTAGCCATGTACACCTGAGCTGGCGGGTTCGAATCCAGCCCGGGCCTGCCAAACAACGACAACTGCAACCAAAAAATGGCCGGGCGTTGTGGCGGGCGCCTGTAGTCCCGGCTACTTGGGAGGCAGAGGCAAGAGACTCGCTTGAGCCCAGGAATTGGAGGTTGCTGTGAGCTGTGATGCCATGGCACTCTATCCAGGGTGACAGCTTGAGGCTCTGTCTCAAAAAAAAAAAAAAATTATAGCTGTTTGACAGTTATTTGTAATTTAAAATTCATAATCCTCTGTAGAAAACATTAAGCTGTTAAATACTGGCAGTGGAATTACTGGATTATATATTTATAAAAACCATGTTTACTAGTAAAAGGGTCCATTTGTACTCCTTAACTGAAGGAATAATCACTTCTAATTATAGCACATTATCATCTTGACATAATATACCCTTTTCTCCTGTTTACTAATATGCTCATCAAAATGTTTCAAAATTTTGGCTCAGTGCCCATAGCATAGGAGTGATGGCACCAGCCACATACACCGAGGGTGGCTGGTTCGAACCTGGCCTGGGTCAGCTAACCAACAGTGACAACTGCAGTAAAAAATAGTTGTGGCAGGTGCCTGTAGTCCAGCTACTTGGGAGGCTGAGGCAAGAGAATCACTGGAGCCCAAGCATGAGTTTGAGGTTACTGTGAGCTATGATGCCGTGGCACTCTACCGAGGGCGACATAGTAAGACTCTCTCAAAGAAAAAAGTTTCCAAATTTTAAGCCTTTCTTTCCCACTTAAAAAATCTGACTTAGGCTCGGCGCCTGTGACTCAACAGGCTAAGGCTCCAGCCACGTACTCTTGAGCTGGTGAGTTCGAATTCAGCTCGGGCCCACCAAACAACAATGACGGCTGCAACCAAAAAAATGGCTGGGCGTTGTGGCAGGCGCCTGTAGTCCCAGCTACTTGGGAGGTGGAGGCAGGAGACTCGCTCGAGGAGGTTGGAATTGGAGGAATTGGAGGTTGCTGTGAGCTGTAATGCTACGGCACTCTATCCAGGGGGACAGCTTAAGGCTCTGTCTCCAATCTGACTTAACTGTTACTCTTTAAAGGTTCTAAAAGCAATGTGAAATTTTATTTTCACTTTGAACTAAAAAGTAGTGGACATCACTGCCACATAAGTTAAAACAGAAAATGGGATAGAAAAAGTGATATCTGTATAATCGGCAAATTATCTGATATAACTTTTACAAGAGTAAACTGGTTCTAAGGTACTACAATGTTTGGCGTTTTTACTGCAAGCTGTAAATTATAGTTATGTTACTCTTCTGAAGTCATCTCTAAGAAAATGGAGTGTTCCTAAGGTCAAAAGTTGTTATATCTTGTAGGTGGTGTACTACATAGTCAGCATAAGAGAATTTTTTATAAAATTAGGTTTAAAAAATGTACAGTGTCTTGCTAATAACCAGTTGTCTCAAGGCTAAAATCAGAAAAATGCAGAAGGTACTCATTGCTCTGAAAAAGCCAGAATAATTCTATTGTAAGAGATAAGCAATAATGATAAAAGATGCAATTAATATATTGTATCTCTTTCAAGCCAAAACGCACTTTTCATCTGAGAGAGGACAATTCTGACTTTTGCATTCTTAAATTCCTTTGTCCATTTGAATAGAGTTCATAATCCAGTCATTTTTCTCCACAGCATGTTATCATTTCAGTATATAAACTACTAATGGGCAAATGACTAAATCAGTTATAAAGAATTTGTACATAAGAAATATTGATTTACAGTAACTGTCAATAAATACTAATAAACTTCTATACCCAAGCCTAAAAGTTATT
This sequence comes from Arctocebus calabarensis, assembly GCA_963573935.1. Taxonomy (NCBI): domain Eukaryota; kingdom Metazoa; phylum Chordata; class Mammalia; order Primates; family Lorisidae; genus Arctocebus; species Arctocebus calabarensis. The sequence continues at coordinate 26,726 of CAUYON010037460.1, read as the reverse complement.
ATAGTATTGAGGTTGGAAGTAACATAGTTCTGGTTCAGCGCCTGTAGCTCAGCGGCTAGGGTACCAGCCACATACACTGGGAGCTGGTGGGTTCGAATCCAGCCCGGGCCTGCCAAACAACAATGACAGCTGCAACCAAAAAATGGCCGGGCGTTGTGGCGGGCCCCTGTAGTCCCAGCTACTTGGGAGGCGGAGGCAAGAGACTCACTTGAGCCCAGGAATTGGAGATTGCTGTGAGCTGTGATGCCACTGCCCCTCTAACCAGGGCGACAGCTTGAGGCTCTGTCTCAAAAAATAAATAAAAAAAGACTGGAGAAAAAAATGTTAGGCCTAGTGGTGTATACCTGTTGTTCTAGTTGCTGGAGGATTGCTTGAACCTAGGAGTTTTAAGTCCAGTCTAGGCAACATAGTGAGACCTCGGTCCTCTTTTTTACCCCAGGCTAGAGTGCCATGGCCTCAGCCTAGCCCACAGCAACCTCAAACTCCTGGGCTCAAGTGATCCTGTCTCAGCCTCTTGAGTAGCTGGGAGTACAGGTGTGAACATATATAGTCCCACCAACTAAATTATCTCTTTAAAAAAAAGAAAGGGTGGCTCAAGCAGCTAAGGCGCTAGCCATGTTAAGGTGAACACCTGAGCTGGTGGGTTCGAATCCAGGCTGAGCCCACCAAACAACACTGACAGCTGCAACCAAAAAATGGCCAGGCGTAAAAATTTTGTGGAAAATTCTTCTAAGTTTTTTGTAAATAGGTACTTTTGCAACTTCTGGTCTTAGATGAACTATACACATACGGTGGTAATGTTGGTATTGAAATGTCAATGCTAGGCACAGTGACTCATGCCCTTAATCTAGCACTCTGTGAGGCTGAGGCGAGTAGATCACCTGATCTCACAGGCTGGAGAGCCCGAGCAAGAGCTAGAACCCATCTCTAACAATAGCTAAGGCATTGTGATGGGCACCTGTAGTCCCAGCTACTTGGGAGGCTAAGACAAGAGGATCTCTTGAGCCCAAGAGTTAGAGGTTGCTGTGAGCTGTGACGCCACGGCACTGTACCAAGGGGGACAAACTGAGACTCTGTCTCAAAGAAAAATACGTGTCAAATAATATCCTTGTTAAGATACTTTTCTCCCACATTATTTCTTATATTGAGAACAGAATAGAGTTATTCCTTTTATGGCCCCAGATAGAGTTCTGTGGTGGCTGCTTAGTTCACAGCAACCTCAGACTCCTGAGTTCAAGCTATCCTTTTGCCTCAGCCTCCCAAATAGCTAGGACCACAGGCACCCACCACAACGCCAAGCTAATTTTTCTTTTTCTATTTCAGTAGAGATGGGGTTTCAAGCTCTTGAGCTCAAGGGATCCTCCCACTTTGGCCTCCCAGAGTGCTGGGATTGCGGGTGTGAGCCGCTGTTCCCAGTCATAAGTTATTATTATTATTTTTTGCATTCTGTGATGCCTTTACTTTCTGAAAAAGCTTATTCTGAATTTACATTAAACTAAGTTGAATACAAAGTCTTAGTGGAGAAGGCCTGGTGGTCTTGTTTATAAAATCATGGCCTGTATTGTATGGCCTTACAATTTCAGGAAGGGTATTTCAAAAGTCTTCTTGTTGCATGTTTTGGAGCATAGGAATAGACTCTAGCATCTACTGTGAGATGCTCTTCAGCTACCAGAGCATCAGTTCTCTTCACCAGGTCATTCTTTGGTAAAGAAATTACTTCCACAAATTCTCCACCCCTGGCTTCGGCTTGGGTTGCACATTTTCTGCATCATCCCCATTAATAGTTACCATCACAACGTGTGTGGTAAAGTTTGACAAACCTGGGTCCATACAGACAGCTGGAGAACATTCAACATCATCACCCATGTAGCCAGTTTCCTCTTTAAGCTCTTGGAGAGCAGCTGCTTCTGGGCTTTTGTCGTCATCTATGAGACCTGCAGGGAACTCTAAGCAGTAGCTATCCATCAGTGGTTGGAACTGTTTCATTACAACAATTCACTCGTAATGAAAAGTTCTCTGCAACACAGGAATGACTGCTACACCATCAGCAGACTGTCCCTTCCTGGTTGTGCGCTTCACTGTTTCCCAGGTGCTAGTATTACCAGCAGGATCCATGTAAGTTGTTTTTTCAAGCTTGACCCATTTTCCTTCTGAAATAATACATAGTTTGGCATTCTGAGAAGAATCTGTTGGTTCTTAGTTTTCCATTTTTATACTAATTAGTTCTTATAGTTAGTTCTCAGATGAGATGTTCACATGGGGATGAAGAAGGAAAGTGGGACGAAAGAAGGAAGGACAAACCCGAGACAGTAGTTTCAGCAGATGCTGGAGCCATGGTTGGAGACACTGGTGCCCCGCAAGTTATTCTTTTCTTAATTTTTGTAGTATCCCTTCTTACCTACTGAAGAAGTATAAGGTATGAAGGGTGAGGCAGATTATTGTGATATAAACTTGAGAGTGTAATTACCAAGATAATTCGTAAAAGAGTTGATATGATATATTCTAAATGCACAATAGAAATATTTGGGGAATGATTTGTTTTATGTCAACCACACTAGTGTTTCCCTTCATTAAGTTGAATAATAAATAGTTCTGTTAATATTAATTGAAGATGAAAAGTGAAAAAAGTGCTTTTTTTTTTTTTAATGCCACAGCAAGCCAAGTCTGTCAACAAATATGTATTTGTTGCACCTGTGGCTCAGTGAGTGCGGGTTCAAACCCGGCCCCAGCCAAACTGCAGCAAAAATATGGCCGTACATTCTGGCAGGCGCCTGTAGTCCCAGCTTCAGGGGACTGAGGCAAGAGAATCGCCTAAGCCCACCCAGGAATTGGAGGTTGCTGCTGTGAGCTGTGTGATGCCACGGTACTCTACTGAGGGCAATAAAGTGAGACTTTGTCTCTACAAAAAAAAAAAAAAAGAAAATGACTTCCATTGCTTAATGGTGTATATATATTTTTCTTTCATTTGTTTTTCATTAACTGTAATGCAAGCATCGTTATGTTATTTATAGGCATGTACTTATCAACCACATAATATGGGCATACCTTTACTTATTATTCCCATCATTATTATTATTTCCATGTTAGAGACAGAGTCTTGCTATGTTGCCCAGGTTAGATTCAAGCTCCTAGGCTTACGTGATTCTCCCACCTCAGCCTCCTGAATAGCTGGGACTACAGACATGTGCCGCCATGCCTGGCATTCTGTTCTTCTGTTATTATTCTTTCCTTACATGTGGCTTCTTTTCTTTGTTTTTCCTTTCATCACCCCTGCTTCATCCGTGAGGACAGAATATGAATCCTTTTCAAGGGTTACCACTCAGATCTTCTGACCATCATGCTCATGCCTTTTTCTTTCTTTACACCACAATTGTTCTCTATAATTGAAAGCACATTATAGGCTCGGTGCCTGTAGCTCAGCCGAGAGGGTGCCAACCACATACATAGGAGCTGCTGGGTTCAAACCCAGTCTGGGCCTGCCAAACAACAATGACAACTATAACCAAAAAAATAGCAGGGTGTTGTGACGGGTGCTTGTAGTCCCAGCTACTTGAGTGGCTGAGGCAAGAGAATCTCTTAAACCCAAGAGTTTGAGGTTGCTGTGAGCTATGACACCATGGCATTCTGCCCAGGGCAAAATAGTGAGCCTTTGTCTCAAAAAACCCCACAAAAAACGAAAGCACATTACATATTGTGTCAACGGCCTTAACCCTTTTTGGAACAAGGCAATTTAGACAGAAAAAAAAATTTTTTTTTTTTTTTTTTTTTTTTGAGACAGAGCCTCAATCTGTCATCCTGGATAGAGTGCTGTGGCATCACAGCTCACAGCAACCTCCAATTCCTGGGCTCAACCGAGTCTCCTGCCTCTGCCTCCCAAGTAGCTGGGACCACAGGCGCCCGCCACAATGCCCGGCCATTTTTTGGTTACAGCCGTCATTGTTGTTTGGTGGGCTGGGGCTGGATTCGAACCCGCCAGCTCAGGTGTACGTGACTGGCACCTTAGCCTGTTGAGCCACAGGCGCCAAGCCTATTATTATTATTATTTTTGAGACAGAGCCTCAAGCTGTCACCCTGGATAGAGCACTGTGGCATCACAGCTCACATCAACCTCTAATTCCTGGGCTCAAGCGATTCTCCTGCCTCCACCTCCCAAGTAGCTGGGACTACAGATGCCCACCACAACGCCCGGCCATTTTTTGGTTGCAGCCGTCGTGGTTGTTTGGCAGGCCCGGGCTGGATTTGAACCTGCCAGCTCAGGTGTACGTGGCTGGCACCTTAGCCCATTGAGCCACAGGCACCGAGCCTGTTATTATTTTTTTTGAGACTGAGTCTCACTTGGTCACCCTTGGTAGAGTGCTGTGGCATCGTAGCTCACAGCAACCTCAAACTCTTGGAGTCAAGCAGTTCTCTTGCCTCAGCCTCCCAGGTGGCTGGGACTATAGGTACCCTCCACAAAACAGCCTGGCTGTTTTTTAGAGACGGAGTCTCGCTCTTGCTCAGATTGGTCTCAAACTCGGAGCTCAGGCAATCCACCTGCCTCAGCCTCCCAAGTGCTAGGATTATAGGCGTCAGCCACCGTATCCAACTAAATGCTTAGCTTCTAGATTATTGAGCAATTGCTGTTGTGAGAACACTTTATATCTTGGTTAATTTCTGGAAGAGTCACTAGAATACCTCACTACTTTATTTAGGTGAGTTCTTGGCCCTTCCTGTGTTATACAGTTACATAAGAAGCCTGAAGGGATTATAACCAAACTGAAAACAAATTGGTTTTCCTTCTATTTATTTGTTTATTTAATAATTATATGCATACTATATGCCTACCATGTGTTAGGCACGATTCTAGGTGCTGAGAATTCAGCAGTAACTAAAACTGAAAAAAATCCTTGTCTCTATGGAGCTTCTATTCTCTTGGCAGGGAGCAGGGAAGACAAAGTACACAGTATAGTATATTGGAAAATTTTGTATTGGAAGATAAAGCAAGGAAGGATGACAGTGTGTGTTGGCTTGATAACTGCAGTTTTCAAAAAGATGGTCAGAGAAGTGTTCATGGAGAAAGTAATATTTGGGCAAAGATTTAAAGTTGATAAGAGTGAGGCTTAGCGCTCACAGCACAGTGGTTATGGCACTAGCCACATCACCGAGGTTGGCAGGTTCGAACCCAGCCTGGGCCAGCCAAAACAATGACAACTATAACAAAAAATAGCCGGGCATTGTGGCAGGTGCCTGTAGTCCCAGCTACTTGGAAGGCTGAGGCAAGAAAATTGCTTAAGTCCCAAGAAGTGAAGGTTACTGTGAGCTGTGACGTCACGGCACTCCACCTAGGGCAGCGGTTCTCAACCTGTGGGTCGCAGTCACTTTGGGGGTCTAACAGCCTTTTCACAGGGGTCACTTAAGACCATCCTGCATAGCAGATATTTACATTATGATTCATAACAGCAGCAAAATTATAGTTATGAAGTAGCAACGAAAATAATTTTATGGTTGGGGGGACACCACAACATGAGGAACTGTATTAAAGGGTCATGGCATTAGGGAGGTTGAGAATCGCTGACCTAGGGCGACATAGGTTCTGTCTCAAAAAAAAAAAAAAAGTTGATGAAGTGAACCCATGAGAAATATGGGAAAGAATGTTATTGGTAGAGGGAACACTTGAGCTTAAAGCAGCAATTCCCCAACCTTTTTGGCAGCAGGGAGCAATTTCATGGATGATAATTTTTCCATGGGCCAGGGGATGGTTTTGGTATGAGTCTGCGAGAAATTGATTTATTCTCTCTGTGCAGTCAGACCCCTCTGCTGATATTTGTAATTGCTGCCCAGTGCTAGTGTGACCACCTCAGCTCCGCCTCAGATCATCAGGCATTAGTCCCTCACAAGGAGGTGAAAAGTGGATCGCTGGCATGTGCGGTTACAGTAGTCTTCAGGCTCCTGTGAAAATCTGATGCTGCTGTTCTGACAGCAGAGCTCAGGCGGTGATGCAAGTGGTGGGGAGCAGCTGTTACTAAGGGATGAAGCCTTGCTCGCTGGCCAGCCATCTGTCTTCTTCTGTATGGCCTAGCTCCTAACAGGCCACAGAGCTCGTAACTGGCCCCTGTGGTCCAGGGGTTGGGGACTACAGGGTTAAAGGACCCTGACATAAGGAGCATGTCAGGTGCATTGTAGGCCCTGCTGAAACAGCAGGGTGGGTGGGGTAGCTGGAACGGAATGAGTAAGGAAATTAGATCAGAGAAATAATGCAGATCGGAAGAGTTACAGACCATTGTAAGGACTTTGAACTTCACTCTTATTAAGGAAGGGAGCCATTATTGGAAAGATTTAAGCAGTGGAGTAGTGTGATGAGATTTATATTTTTTATTTTTTATTTTTTTTTAATAATTTTATTGAATCATAATTATGTACATTAGTGCAATCATAGGGCACGATTCATATACATTCAGAAATATTTTGATCGTACTGTTAAGAGATTTATATTTTTTAAATGATCACTCATATGGAGCTCAATGGGGGAGGCTCCTGCAATCATTCAACCAAAGGTGATGGTAACCTAGAACAGAAGGCAGTGATGGAGCTGGTAAGTAGTAGTTGGAGTTTATGTATTTTTGACTTGTTATTTTTAAGTAATTTCAAATCTCAGAGAAGGTACAAGAATAACATAAAGACTTCCTGTGGGCTAGGTGCTTTAGCTCATGCCTGTAATCTTAGCACTCTCGCAGGCGGGTGGATTGCTTGAGCTCACGAGTTTGAGACCAGCCTGAGCAAGAAAAAGCAAGACCTATCTCTACTAAAAATAAGAAAACTGAGGCAAGAGGATTGTTTGAGCCTGAGTTAGAGGTTGCTGTGGGCTGTGATGCCACAGCACTCTACCCAGGATGACAGCCTGGGACTCTGTCTCCAAAACAAACAAACAAAAGAAAAACAAAGATCTTCTATGTACCTTTTACCCGATTCCCCAGTTATTAACATTTTACCATATTTGCCTTATCTCTCTTACTGTTCTCTCCACACATACTGTTTTTCCTGAACTATTCAAGAGTATGTTGCAAACATAATGCCCTAATTTTAATACTCTGGTGTTCATTTCCTAAGAGCAAGGATATTCTCCTTATATTGTTGTATTACTTGGGCTGCCATAACAAAATACCACAGGCTGCGTGGCTTAAACAAAATTTATTTTCTCACAGTTCTAGAGGCTGCAGTGTCCATGATTAAGGTCTCGTTTGTTTCTGGTCAGGGTTCAGGGCTCTTTCAAAGCTTACAAGTGGCCACCTTGCAACGTCTTTATGGGCTTTTGCCTAGCCTATAGATGGCCACACTTAACTACGAGGGTGGAGTGGAGTGAGAGAGCTTTACTTCTGGCGTATTTTTTGGGTGGTGGTGGTGTTTGTTTTTTTGTGTGTGTGTGTGAGAGAGAGTCTCACTTTATCGCCCTAGGTAGAGTGCCGTGGCGTCACATAGCTCACAGCAACCTCCAACTCCTGGCCTTAGGCAATTCTCTTGCCTCAGCCTCCTGAGTAGCTGGGACTACAGGCTCCCGCCACAATGCCCAGCTATTTTACTGTTTTGCAGTCCGGCCGAGGCCAGGTTTGAACCCGCCGCCTCGGTATATGGGTCGGCGCCCTATGAGCCACAGGCCCAGCCTGTTGTGTTTGTTTTTAAAGAGACATAGTCCACCAGCCATGGTGGCTCACACATGTAATTCCAGCACCCTGGGAGGCTGAGGCAGGTGGATCACTTGAGCTCAGGAGTTTGAGACTAGACTGAGCAAGTGGGAGACCCTGTCTGAAACCCAGGGCAACTGAGAGAGACTCTGTCTCAAGAAAGAAAAAAAGAGAGAGAGACAGGTCTTACTCTTTTGTCCAGGCTAGAGTACAATGGCACTATCATAGCTGTTTGCCACCTTGAAATCCTGGGCTCAAGTGATCCTCCTGCCTTGGCCTCTCAAAGTGCTGGAATTACAGGCATGAGCCACAATATACCTGGCGTTGTGTCTTTTTTATAAAGCCCTACTATTATGTTAACCTTAATTACCTCCTTATAAACCCTATCTCCAAATAGTCATATTGAGTGTTAGGGCTTCAATATATGAATATTTAAGGGTCACAATTCAGTCTATAGCAATGGTTATATAACCTCTATACAACTGCCAAGCTCAGGAAATGAATATTGATACAGTGAACCCACACACTCTAGTTTTATTTTGCAATTATCTCAGTAATAGTCTTTAAAGGTCAGGAATTACGCGTTACATTTAGCTATCACACATCTCTTTTGTTTTCTTCAGTCTGAAACAGTTTCTTAGTCTTTATTTTTTATGACCTTGACAGTTTGGAAGAGTGCAGATTAGTAACTTGTAGAATATCCATAAATTTATTTTTGTCTGTTATTTCCCTGTTATTAAATTTGGATTATACAGTTTTGGGGCAGGAATACCATAGAACTGTTGCTATATTTATAGCTTTTTATTTTTATTTTTTTTGAGACAGAGTCTCACTCTGTTGCCCAGGCTAGAGTGCCATGGTGTCAACTAGCTCACAGCAACCTCAAACTCCTGGATTCAAGTGATCCTTCTACCTTAGCCTCTTGAGTAGCTGAGACTACACCCAGCTAATGTTTCTAATTTTTTAGTGGATGGGGTCTTGCTCTTGATCAGGCTGGTCCAACTCCCAAGCTCAAGAAATCCTCCTGCTTCAGCCTCCCAGAGTGCTGGAATTATTGGCACGAGCCACTGCACTTGGCCTGATGTTATGTTCTCAAAATATGATATTTGGAAGAACATAATGTCTGTCCAATTAATAATGATAACTTTTATAATTTGGTTAAGATGTTCGTCAGGTTTCTCCAGTGTAAAGCCAATAGGAAATAGTTTGAGACAATCTTAAGTATCCTGTTCCTCATTAAACTTTCTCACTAGTTTTGGCATCCATTGATGATTGTTGCTTGAGTCAGTATTTACTGTGATGGCTGCCAGTGCTGAGTTTTTAAATTCCGTCATTCAGGCTTGGCACCCATGGCAGAGTGGTTATGGCACCAGCCACATACAGCAGGGGAGCCGGGTTCAACCCAACCCAGGTGAGCTAAAAAACAATGACAGTTGCAACAAAAAATAGCTGGAGGCTTGAGGCAAGAGAATTGCTTAAACTCAAGAGTTTGAGGTTGCTGTTAGCTGTGACACCATGGCATTCTACCAAGGGTAACATAGTGAGACTCTTGTCTCCAAAAACAAACAAACAAACAAATAAATAAATAAATAAAATTCCATCATTTGTCTATTTTTTTAGTTGGCATTTGATTATAAGGTGGGGTTTTACCCTTTCCCCTATTTATTATTCACTGTGTACTCATGGATTTTTGTTTCATTCAGTGGGCTGTATTCCTTTACTGTTATTTATTTTGATGCCTAGCTTGTGAGGCAGAGGCAGGCGATTTTGCCAGGGGGAACCCTTCAAACTGGTACCTGTGTTCCTTTGACATCCTTCTTTGAGTGCTTTTTTACTTTATGGCGCAAGATATTTCAAATACTCTTCTTGTATTTTCTATCCTGGTGTGGAATCAGTCATTTCTCCAAGAAACTCTGGTTCTTCTTAGAAACCAAGATCTAGGCATTGTGTTTGCTTATTGCTATTGAAATGTCCTTGTTTCTGGGCCTTTTTTTTTTTTTTTGCAATTTTTGGCCGGGGCCGGGTTTGAACCCGCCACCTCCAGTATGTGGGGCTGGTGCCCTACTCCTTTGAGCCACAGGCGCTGCCCGTTTCTAGGCTTTTTTGATTGGAAAGATCTAGGAAGTATGATTGTTGTATATACAGACATACATATATTTTCATTCATCTATGTTTTCTATATACATGTATAACTGAATTCATATCAAGACTTCCGATTTACAGTCCAACACCATAAGGTTCATTTTCTCTATTTATAACTTTCTAAGTTGGTATTTATTTCAAAGGGACCATTAATGACATCTGATAGTTTTGAATATGGAGTATGAAAGAGAAGAGTCAACCATGACTCAAGATTTTTTTCTTGTAGCCACCAGAAGAAATATAAATGCCATTTACTGAGATACAGAAGACTATAGGAGGAGGCAGTTTAGAGAAAAAGATGCGGAAGTCAGTTTCTGATATGTTGACTCTGAGCCGTCTCTTAGATATCCAAGGGGAGATGTTGGTGGGAGTTTAAGTCTACAGTTCAAAGAACAGATCCAGGATGGAAATACAAATTACTTTGAGAAAACAAATCAAGCCAGGCAGGTTGGCTCTCGCCTGTAATACTAGTATTCTGGGAGGCCAAAGTGGGAGGATTGCTTCAGCTCAGGAGTTCAAGACCACCTTAGTAAGAGACGGACCCCCCCCTCAAAAAAAAATAGAAAAATTAGCTGGGTGTGGTTGTGCACACCTGTAGTTCCAGCTACTTGGGAGTCTGAGGCAGGAGGACTAGCTGAGCCCAGGAGTCTGAGGTTCCTCTGAGCTAGGTTCCTCTGAGCTAGTTCCATGGCACTTTAGCCTGAGTGAGAGAGTGAGACTTTGTCTCAAAAAAAAAAAGAAAAGAAATCAAACTTTCCAGGCAAAATTAATTGTATTTATCTAATAACCTTTCATTGTGGAAGTAGCAAATATGTATTAAAGAAAATTAGAATACAGGAAAGCAAAAGAGATTTTATATATATCCTGATCTCTTTTATACAAATAAAGATCCAATTTTCTTTTCTTTTCTTCCCCTCCCCTCCCCTTTGTCTCCTCCCCTCCCTTTCCCTCCCTCCTGCCCTTCCCCTCTCCTTTCCCTTTTTCCCTTCCCTTGCCTTTCCTTTCCTTTTTTTTTTTTTTTGAGACAGAGCCTCAAGCTGTCACCCTGGATAGAGTGCTGTGACATCACTACTCACAGCAACCTCCAATTCCTGGGCTCAAGTGAGTCTCCTGCCTCTGCCTCCAAGTAGCTGGGACTACAGGCCCTGCCACAATGCTGGGCTATTTTTGGTTGCAACCATCATTGTTGTTTTGGGGGGCCAGGGCTGGGTTCGAACCCGCCAGCTCAGGTGTATGTGGCTGGTGCCTTAGCTGCTTCAGTCATAGGTGCTGAGCTGTTTTTTGTTGTTGTTGTTGTTGTTGTTTTCTTTTCTTTTTGAGACAAAATCTCACTATGTCACCCTTAATAGAGTGCTATAGCATCACAGCTAACAGCAACCTCAAACTCTTGGGTTTAAGAGATTCTCTTGCCTCAGGCTACCAAGTAGCTGGGGGACTACTTGTGCCTTCCACATTGCCCATCTATTTTTTTTTTTTTTGTTTTTGCAGTTGTCATTGTCTAGCTGGCCCAGCCAGGTTCGAACCCACCACTCTTGGTGTATGTGGCTGGCGCCATAACCATTGTGCTATGGGTACTGAGCCAACAACCTTAAACTCTTGGGCTTACGCGATTCTCTTGCCTCAGCCTCCCAAGTAGCTGGGGCTACAGGTGCCTACCACAATGCCTGGCTATTTTTTGGTTGTAGTTGTCGTTGTTTGGCAGGCCTTGGCTGAGTTTGAACCTGCCAGCTCCGCTGTATGTGGCTGGCACCCTAGCTGCTGAGCTACAGGCGCCGAGCCAAGATACAATTTTGTTTCCAGAGACAAAATTATTCTGTAATTACTGCCTTTTTTTTTTTTTCCAGTTTTTGGCTGGGGCTGGGTTTGAACCCACCACCTCCATTATATGGGGCCAGCACCCTACTCCTTTGAGCCACAGGCACTGCCCTGTAATTGCTGCTTTTTAATATTTATTTATTTGTTTGTTTATTGAGACAGAGCTTCACTTTGTCACCCTTGGTAAAATGCTGTGGCATCACAGCTCACAGCAACCTCAAACTCTTGGGCTCAAGCGATTCTCTTGCCTTAGCCTCACAAGTAGCTGGGACTACAGGTGCCCCCCACAGCGCCTCACTATTTTTAGAGATGGAGTCTCTGGCTCAGGCTGGTCGGGAACTTGTGAGCTCAGACAGTCCACCTACCTTGGCCTCCCAGAGTGCTAGGATTACAGGTGTGCGCTAGAGCGCCCGTCCAATAATTACTTTTTTTTTAGTCAACAATTTCTTCGTTAATTTCCGTTTCATTAAATTTTCATTATCTGAGACCACATTCAGATTTCCTTCATTAATCCAAAAATGTTACTTAACAGCTGCCTGGTTAGTCCAAACCTATAACTAATCAAGAAATTACACAAATTAATTACATCTGATTGCTGTCCCCTTTGAATCTTTCTTAACCGTCGACAAGACCGGGAAAGTTGTGTAGAGTATTTCACCTGGATTTGTGTTGTTGCTTCCTTATGGTATTATTTCTTTTTATTATTTCTAATACTAAAATTATTTGCTGTTTTTTCTAAAACTCCCTTCTGTATAAGAAGCTTTTTATGACTTATTCTTGAGCACAGAGTAAAGACTAAAACTTTTTAGCTCAATATTTAAGTCTCACCAGAGTTTGCTGTCTTTATCTGTTTTTCACTGTTTTTCCATACAGACCCTCCTGGTCAGACAGAAATAAAAATGGAGAGTGGGACAGCGCCTGTGGCTCAGTGGGTAGTGGGTTCAAACCCAGCCCCAGCCAAAATTGCAACCAAAAAAAATAGCCAAGCGTTGTGATGAGTGCCTGTAGTCCCAGCTACTCGGGAGACTGAGGCAAGAGAATCAGCTAAGCCCAAGAGCTGGAGTTTGCTGTGATGAGGTTGACAAAATGAGACTCTGTCTCTAAAAAAAAAAAAAGAGAGAGAGAGAGAGTGGTTAAGAGCATGGCTCTGGAGCCAAACCATCTGGATTTCAGTCCCAGCGCTACCACTTAGTAGTTGTAACTTTGTGTTCAGTACCTGTAGCTCAGCCGCTAGGGTGCTGGCCACATACACTAGAGCTGGCCGGTTGAGAATGGGGGTGGGAGGGCGGGGGGGGGGGGCTGCCAAACAACAATAACAACTACAAAGAAAAAAAATAGCTGGGCGTTGTGGCAGGCACCTGTAGTCCAGGGAGACTGAGGCCAGAGAATTGCTTAAGCTCAAGAGTTTGAGGTTGCTGTGAACTGTGATGTCACAACTCTCTACCAAGGGCAATGTAATAAAACTTTGTGTCAAAAAAAAAAAAATAGTTGTGACTTTGGGCAGTTTGCTTCATTCTATCTATTAAATGGTAGTGATAAGAGTCCTACTCAGCACTTTTGCTTATGACCTATTCTCTGGAATGTTCTACCCCTTCCTGCCTGCTTAAAAAATTTAACTTCTCAGTCAGTCATTTAACTAATATTAATTAGGCACCTACTAGACACTAAATTAGTCATTAAGAATATGGCAGTAAATAAATAAGACAGAATCCTAGCCTTCAGAGTGTTTTTATCCAGTAGGTAGGCAGTCAAGTACACAATAGTGTGATAAATTCTGTAAGAACAGGATGCATTAAAGACACAGTCTTGACAGCACCTGGGCCGTGCAGGCCTGCGGCTCTACTCTGCGCGCTCCCGACACTTTAGGAGGCTGTGGGAGGCGAGGCCGAGGTAACATCTAAAGGAACTGGCTTAAATCCTAATGCCAAAGTATGGCAAGAAATTCCTTCTGGAAGTACTGATGCCACCCCAGTAACTCATGCAACTGAAAGCTCTTGGCATGAAACAGCAGCCACATCAGGGTCTCATCCTGAGGGTAATACAGAGCCATCAGAAGATACGTGTAAGGAATATGAAGTAATGTATTCTCCATCTTGTGAAAGCACAAGAAATACTGCAGGCATTGAAGACTCAACTGATGGAATGATTTTAGGACCAGAATATTTGGGTTACCAAATATATGATGTTTCTGGTAATTGTTATGGTTTTATTGTTAAAAGAGAATTTAGTACACCAGACTCTTCTGTATCCTAAAGTCTGTTTATCATTATTCTGATGATCCTGTGGCATTGTTTTCATATTTGCCAGAAAGTTGATATTAACGAAATGTTAAGTGGTTGTATAAATAAGTACTATATCAAATACCCATACGTGAAATTTGTGATTTAAAAAGATTATGTAGGCTCGGCCTCCCTAGCACAGTGGTTATGGTGCCAACCCCATACAATGAAGGTGGTGGGTTCAAACCCAGCTCGAGCCAGCTAAACAATGACAACTGCAGTAAGAGAATAGCCAGATATTATGGTGGGCACCTGTAGTCCCAGCTACTTGGAAGGCTGAGGCAAAAGAATCACATAAACCCTAGAGTTTGAGGTTGCTGTGAGCTGCGACGCCATAGCAATTTATCGAGAGCAAAAGTAAGACTGTCTCAAAAAATAAATTAATTAATTAATAAAAACATGGGCTCTGTTACAATTCAACATACAAAATTTGTTTTCAAATTACTTTATTCAGCATGGATTAATAATTTTAAACTAAATAAAATCGAAAAGAAACTGGCTAGGTGAGGTGGTTCACACCTATAACTCAGTAGTTTGGGAGGCCTAGGCAGGTGGATTGTTAGAGACTAGGAGCCTGAGGAATATAGCAAGACCCTGTCTCCACAAAAATAGAAAAGTTGGGCAGGTGTGGGGGCTCACTCTGGGAGGTCAAACCAGGTAGATTGCCTGAGCTCACAGGTTCAAGACCAGCCTGAGTCCAGAGCAAGACTTCATCTCCAAAAATAGCCAGGCGTTGTGTCAGGTACCTCTAGTCCTAGGTATTTGAGAGGCTGAGGCAAGAGAATCACTTGAACCCAAGAATTTTAGGTTGCTGTGAGCCGCGACGCCATTGCATTCTACCATGGGCAACAATGTGAGACTCTGTCTCCAAAAAAAACGAGAAGTTACCTGAGTGTGGTAGTGTGTACCTGTAGTCCAAACTAGTCAGGAAGCTCAGGCAGGAGGATCACGTAAGCCTAGAAGCTTGAGGTTACTGTAGTGAGCTATGGTGACACCACAGCAGTTACTCAGGGTGATACAGTGAGATTCTGTCTCAAAAAAAAAAAGAAGAAGAAAAAAATTAAATGAATCATAAATCCTAATTTTAATTTTCTAATATCTACAGGATCTCTTTTTTTTTTTTTTTTTTTGAGACAAAGCCTCAAGCTGTCACCCTGGATAGAGTGCTGTGGCTTCACAGCTCACAGCAACCTCCAATTCCTGGGCTCAAGCGAGTCTCTTGCCTCCGCCTCCCAAGTAGCTGGGACTACAGCTGCCTGCCACAATGCCTGGCCATTTTTTGGTTGCAGCTGTCATTGTTGCTTGGCGGGTCCGGGGGCTGGATTCAAACCCGCCAGCTCAGGTGTACGTGGCTGGCGCCTTAGCCCATTGAGCCACAGGCGCCGAGCCACTACAGGATCTCTTTAAAAAATAATTGTAATATGCAGTAGGTATTTACATTTCTGCTGTTAAGTAGCTCTGTGACTTTAGACAAGGTATATGAACTTTTGTCCTCAGTTACCTTGTTATACACATTTAGACTAGATTTCTAAGGTCTATCAACTTCTACGGTGATTTCAAAAATGAAGAAAATGACAGTTACATATGATCATTTAAGGACAATACTGAGTTCTACCTGTATTCCTATTTTTTTTTTTTTTTAGACAGAGTTTCACTGTCACGCTGGGTGGAGTTCCATGGCATTATCATTGCCTTAGGCTCCTAAGTAGCTGGGACTATAGGCGCCCACCAAGATGCCTAGCTAGTTTTTCTTGTAGTAGATGCAAGGACTCTGCTCAGGCTGGTCTGGAACTCCTGAGCTCAAGCAATCCACCCACCTCAGCATCCCAGAGTGCTAGGAATACAGGTGTGAACCACCACGCCTGTGCTTTCAGTTTTGTTTTTTTTTTGAGACAGAGCCTTAAGCTGTCACCCTGGATAGAGTGCTGTAGCATCACAGCTCCCAGCAACCTCCAATTAATTCCTGGGCTCAAGCAAGTCTCTTGCCTCTGCCTCCCAAGTAGCTGGGACCACAGGTGCCCGCCACAACGCCCGGCCATTTTTTGGTTGCAGCCGTCATTGTTGTTTGGCGGGCCAGGCTGGATTCGAACCCACCAGCTCAGGTGTACGTGGCTGGCATCTTAGCCCGCTGAGCCACAGGCACCGAGCCCATTCTTTCAGTCTTAATATTAACCACTGGTTACTTTGACCACAGAGCTAGTTTAAGTGATGTGGCAACTAGTTGGTGTTTTAGTAGGTTTGCTGTAAATGACATTGGAAAGTTAAATGAATTGATTGTTTATTTAGCTAGCATTTGTGTAGGTGAATTTGCATTAGGAGTACATATATGATACATAAAAAGAATGTTTCTTATTAATTTTTAATTTTTTTTATTTTATTTTGAGACAGAGTCTCATTTTGTAGCCCTAGGTAGGTTGCTATGGCATCACAGCTCACAACAACCTCAACCTCTTGGGCTCAAGTGATTCTCTTGCCTCAGCCTCCCAAGTACCTGAGACTACAGGCACCCTCCACAATGCTGGGCTATTTTTTTGCAGTTGTCATGGTTGTTTAGCAGGCCCAGGACTGGGTTTGGACCTGCCAGCCTGGGTGTATGTGGCCAGCGCTGGAACCACTGTGCTGTGGGTGCTGAGCCTTTTTTCAGTTGTTTTTTTTTTTTTTTTTAAAGGTTAACCAATTTTATTTTTACTTTATTTTTTGCAGTTTTTGGCCAGGGCTGGGTTTGAACCCGCCACCTCCGGAATAAGGGGCCGGCGCCCTCCCCACTGAGCCACAGGTGCCACCCTGATTTTTTTATTATTATTATTTATTCTTTTCTTGGTTGCAGTTTGGCAGGGGTTGGGTTCAAACTTGCCACCCTTGGTATATGGGACCAGCACCCTACTCACTAAGCCACAGGCGCCACCCCTTATTTCAGATTTTTGACATTTACATACTATTATCATTGTGTTTAAAGGAAACTTCTATATTACTTAAAGCTTTTTTTTTTTTTTGAGATTCACTATGTTGCCCTCAATATAGTGACACCACAGCACTCTACCGAGGGCTACTAAATGTGACTTTGTCTCTTAAAAAATATATATTCTTAATAATATAACTCTTAAACTAATGTGAAATCTATTTAAAGCAAGACAGAATGAAAGAAATTAGACTTTGAACTGTCAAATTTTTCTTTTTCTTTTTTTTGTTTTTGAGACAGAGTGTTACTTTGTTGCCCTGGGTAGAGTGCTGTGGTGTCACAGCTCATAGCAACCTCAAACTCTTAGGCTTAAGCCATTCTCTTGCCTCAGCCTCCTAAGTAGCTGGGCGTACAGGTGTCCATTATAAAGTCCAGAGTATCTTTTTTGTTTCAGTTGTCATTGTTGTTTAGCTGTCCTGGGCCAGATTTGAACTAGCCAGCATTGGTGTATTTGGCCAGCACCCTGCCCACATAAATTGTGGGTATTTTCCCTGTCCAGAATTTAAAATAATAAAAATACAGTTTTATGGTAGATTTTTAGATTACAGCTAATTTGTGATTTCTGAGTACAATAATATGTAAGGTTCACCACCTACTGTAACTTGGCATTAACTGTTTTCCCTTCTTGTTTTCTACCATCAGGAGAAAGCAACTCAGCAATTTCTACAGAAGACCTAAAAGAATGTCTGAAGAAACAATTAGAATTTTGTTTCTCACGGTACATAATCCTTTTTTATTGGTATTTCCACTTTTTTGACTTTGGTTAGTAGATGGAAACTCCTTGTGAAATACAATAGAAGGATGGTGGTTATCATTTTATTTTCTTTTTGCCGCCCCCTGCTCCCCTCCCGCAAATGGGGTCTTGCTCTTCCTCAGATTGGTCTTGGACTCCTAAGCTCAAGCAACCCACCCTCCTTGGACCCCCCAGAGAGCTAGGATTACAGGCGTGAGTCACTGCCCCAGCCTACTAACTTTAACATATTTTAAAGAGGTTGAGTCTCACTGTCAGGCTGATCTTGAACTCATGGTCTTTTTTTTTTTTTTTGTAGAGACACAGAGTCTCACTTTATCACCCTCAGTAGAGTGCCGTGGCATCACATAGCTCACAGCAACCTCCAACTCCTGGGCTTAGGCGATTCTCTTGTCTCAGCCTCCCAAGTAGCTGGGACTACAGGTGCCTGCCACAACGCCCAGCTATTTTTCTGTTTTGCAGTTCGGCTGAGGCCGGGTTTGAACCCACCACCTCTGGCATATGGGGCCGGCGCCCTACTCGCTGAGCTGCAGGCGCCGCCCTGAACTCATGATCTTAAGCAATCTTGCCAGAGTCAGACGTTACAAGCATAAGCCATCATGCCTGGCTCAGAATACACTCTTGGCTCTGGTTTAATTGATCTTTATTCTAAATATCTTCATTTTCTTTCCCTCACTATTATTAGCCTTTATATTTTAGAATAGATCATGAGATGAAAGCAAGAGCAGTTGTGCCTTTCTTAAAATTCACTTTCTTTAATAGTTATTTTAAACTCTTTGCCTACTAGCTTGAGCATTTGTGGGTCTACTTCATTGTCTGAGATTGTTTTTTTCCCCTGAATTAGTTTTTTTCTCTTGATTCCGTCATAACTGTTTTTTGAGACAGTTTCATTTTGTCGCCCTAGGTAGAGTACAGTGGCATCACAGCTCACAGCAACCTCCAACTCCTGGGCTTAGGTGATTCTTCTGCCTCAGCCTCCCGAGTAGCTGGAACTACAGCTGCCCACCACAACACCCAACTATTTTTTTTTGTTGTTGCAGTTTGGCCGGGATCAGGTTTGAACCGGTTACTCTCAGTATATGGGGCCAGCGCCATACCCACTGATCCATAGGCAGCACCTAATAATTTTTTGACTTTTTGTATGTATATCCTATTCATTTTGATTGTATGCTGTACATTGCATGTAAAAAGAAGCATAAGCCATGTGCAGTGACTTATACCTGTAATGCTAGCACTCTTGTTTGGAGACTGAGGTGGGAGAATCCCTTGAGGTCAGGAGTTCGAGACCAGACTCAGGAAAAACAAGTCCCCATCTCTACCAAAAATAGAAAAAATTAGCCAGGCAAGGTGGCATGCCTCTAGTCCCAGCTACTTGGGAGGCTCAGGTGGAGGATCGCTGAGCCCAGGAGTTTGTGGTTACAGCGAGCTATAATGATGCCAAAAAAGCATGGAAGCTGCAGAAAATCATAATTTTTCCCTGCAGAGAGAGATTGAGCTTTTTTCTATTAGGCACAATAAAACGTTGATTGTTCTACTCTAATCTGTAATTCAGCTGAGTTAAGGCTGAGGAATCACTTTAATTAGACTCAGTTCATCTCTGATATAGCACTATTCATTGTACATGGTCCTCTCCGGCTTTTGATTTACAGCCTGGCAGTTTGTCACGTAATCCTGAAGCACTATAGAGATTTAGATGTGTTCTACAGAGCTTCAAGACTAGCTCATTAGTCTCTTAGCCCTTATAGCTTCAAAAATCAGATAAATGTCTTGTGGGGAAGACTTGTGTTTGTTGGAGCATTGGGATAAGTCTTCCACTGGGACTTAATCACAAGACCACACAGATTTTACATTGCCAATTCAGCCTGATTCCCAATCTGCCATCTTCCTTTTCGGAACTTAGAAAACATTACATGGGGGAAATCAGCTGTATGTTGGGAATACCTCTATGCCTAGCTAATTTCTTTCTTTTTTTATTGTTTTTTTTTTTTTAGAGAGAAAGGGTCTCACTGTGTTGCTCAGGCTGGTCTTGAACTCCTGGGTTTGCGCAATCCTTCCAACTAAGTTTCCTAAAGTGCTAGGATTATAGGCATGAGCTACCATGCTCAGCCTCTGTTTCTTTTTTTTTTTTAAGTATACTTAAGTCTTTTGTCTTAATTTTAAATATTTAAGTTACAGAAATTATGTATGCTTATGAAAATGTAAAGATTTAGAAATTGAAAATCCTTTTTGAGCCAATTTAGAAATAAACCAGTTTTTCAAGATGAGTATTTTGAAATCAGGGATAAAGTGCTTATAAGATGGAACTGCACTGTATGTAATAATTTGTTAGCATTCTGCTTAAAATTAAGCCTCTTCTATATCAGTATAATTTCATAAAATTGCTCGTCTAAAACTTCTAAGTCAGTTGTGTTTGGAGGTTCAGAAAGTAGAGAAGATACTATCTGATATATATATATATATTGTGTTGGTATCTTTTTTTATTATTATAGCTGTGTACATTAATGCAATCATGGGGTACAATGTGCTGATTTTATATACAATTTGATATATTTTCTTCTAACTGGTTAAGATAGCCTTCATGACATTTTCTTAGTCATTATGTTAAGACATTTATATTCTACACCTAGTGAATTTCATAATGTACCCTTGTAAGATGCATCATAGGTGTGGTCCCACCAATTATTCTCCCTCCACCCATCCTCCCCCACCACTCCCCTTTCCCATTCTTCTTGAGCTATAATTGGGTTATAGCTTTCATAGGATACTTTTCTTATGAAAGCTCTAAATTGGTTTCATAGTAAGATTGAGTACATTGAATACTTTTTCTTCTATTCTTGAGATACTTTGCTAAGAAGAATATGTTCCACCTCCATCCATGTAAACATGTAAGAGATAAAGTCTCCATCTTTCTTTAAAGCTGCATAATATTCCATGGTGTACATATACTACAATTTATTGATCCATTCATGGGTCAATGGGCCACAATTTATTGACCCATTCATGGACACTTGGACTTCTTCCATGACTTAGCAATTATGAATTGGGCTGCAGTAAGCATTCTGGTACATATATCTTTGTTAAAATGTGATTTTTGGTCTTCTGTATACATACCTAGTAGAGAAATTGTAGGCTCCAATGGCAGGTCTATTTTTAGATCTGAGTGTTCTCCAAACATCTTTCCAAAAGGAGTGTATTAGTTTGCATTCCCACCAGCAATGTAGACGTGTTCCTTTTTCTCCATATCCACGACAACATCTCCGGTTTTGGGATTTTGTGATGTGGGCTAATCTTATGTGTTGGTATCTTTTGAATTGAACCTTTTCAAAGTTCACTGTGTCATTTTTGATAGCATAATTTTGTTTTCCCAGATTTAGTGACTAATGTGAATAACGTACTTCTTTTTAGGTGCTTTTAAAGAGTTGCTTGTTTTGTTGGACTATTGCTTCTTTTTATTCCTTTCAGAGAAAATTTGTCAAAGGACCTTTACTTGATATCTCAAATGGATAGTGATCAGTTTATCCCAATTTGGACTATTGCCAACATGGAAGAAATAAAAAAGCTGACCACAGACCCTGATCTAATTCTTGAAGTATTGAGATGTATGTAAAAATACCTTTTAGCTTATTTTTAAATGTTTAAAAATTTAATGTAGTTTTAATTTCTCATTGTACAGGAAATTTTTTTTTTTTTTTTTTTTGAGACAGAATCTTACTATGTTGCCCTTGGTAGAGTGCAATGGCATTACAGCTTACAGTAACCTCTAACTCTTGGGCTTAAGTAATTCTCTTGCCTCAGCCTCTCAAGTACTGGGACTATAGGCACCCACTACAACCCCTGGCTATTTTTTTGGTTGTAGTTGTCATTATTTGGTAGGCCTGGGCTAGATTCGAACCCACCAGCTCTGGTATATGTGGCTGGTGCCTTAGCTACTGAGCTACAATCACCGAGCCAGGAAATTGTTTTGTTTTGTTTTTTAATTATTTTTTTATTTTGCTTTCAATTTCAGCTGCCTTTCAACTCTTCATAGTTTGGAGGGGGGTTTTTTGTGTTTTTTGTTGGTTTTTTTTTTGTTGTTGTTCTTTCTTCCTTTAGCGATTCTCTTGCCGGTTACCTCCCAAGTAACTGGGATTACAGGTGCCGGCCACAACGCCTGGCAGTCTTCTTTCCTGGTAGTAGAGACGGGGTCTTTTACTCTGGCTCACTCAGGCTTATGTTGGTCTCTAACTCTGTGAGCACTGGAAATCCACCCGCCTTGGCCTCCCACAGTGCTGGGACTACAGGCATGAGCCACCACATCTGGCCCAGGAAATTGTTTTTAACTGCCGTCCCTGCCTCCCTGTTCTTAACTGCTATTTTGAATCAACAAGATAATTTGTTTTTATTGATTGTGTGTGTGCACGTGAGCACATATATAGTTTCTATTGGTTCATCTTGATGCCCACTTAGCAGACATAAGCAATTAAAATAATCATTTTTGGCTTGGCGCCTGTGGCTCAACGGGCTAAGGCGCCAGCCACATACACCTGAGCTGGCGGGTTCGAATCCAGCCCCCAGGCCCGCCAAACAACAATGACGGCTGCAACCAAAAAAAAAAAAATGGCCGGGCGTTGTGGCGGGCGCCTGTGGTCCCAGTGACTTGGGAGGCAGAGGCAAGAGACTCGCTTGAGCCCAGGAATTGGAGGTTGCTGTGAGCTGTGATGCCACAGCACTCTATCCAGAGTGACAGCTTGAGGCTCTGTCTCAAAAAAAAAATAATAATAATCATCATTTTTTCTGGGCTATTAGAAAGCTGTGTATCTTTATCCCACTCATTAAAGCAATTTGTTTCAAACTTTTGAATCCAATTAACAAATGCGTTTTACATCACAGGACAGTATATACAATATACCTATATGCAACTGAAATGTCAGGTATATAGTTAATACTACATATTTGGGTTTGGGTGTGTGTTTGTTTGTTTGGGGTTCTTTTTATTTGTTTGTTTTTATTTTGAGATAGTCTCACTCTGTTGCCCAAGGCTAGAGCGCCATGGCTTTAGCCTCACTCACAGCAACCTCAGACTCCTGGGTTCAAGTGATCCTCTTGACTCAGTCTCCCAGGTAGCTGGGATTACAGGTGTGCACCACTACACCAGGCTAATATTTTCTCATTTTGGTTTTTTTAGTGGAGAAATGGCCTTGTTCTTGCTCAGGGCGGTCTTAAACTCCTGAGTTCAAACTTAAATCTATACATGTTGGCCTCCCAGGATGCTAAGATAAGCCAAGATTAGGCACCATACCACCTGGCTATCAGTATTTCTTGAGAACCTTTCTTAATTAGGTTTTTTTTAAGCTACTTAACTGAATAAAGGCAGATCTTCACTTGCATATGAAATGTGTTGATAATATTTAAAAATTAAGTATAGCAGAAAATGGTAGATTGACCAACTGTAGGCCTACATGAGAGAAAAACACAATTCAAGAATGGTGGATAGGGCTGGTTAATTCTCACCTATTAGATACAATGTAGAAGTATATGACACACTTCCAACTTTGGACTTAAGTAAATAATGGTTCGGCGCCTGTGGCTCAACGGGCTAAGGTGCCAGTGACGTACATCTGAGCTGGCGGTCTCGAATCCAGCCCGGGCCCACCAAACAACAATGACGGCTGCAACCAAAAAATGGCCGGGCGTTGTGGCAGGCGCCTGTAGTCCCAGCTACTTGGGAGGCAGAGGCAGGAGACCCGCTTGAGCCCAGGAATTGGAGGTTGCTGTGAGCTGTGATGTCATAGCACTCTATCCAGGGTGACAGCTTGAGGCTCTGTCTCAAAAAAAAAAAAAAAAAAATGTAAATAGTGTAACCTCTCATATTAACCCATTTTTTTAAAAGCCTTTAAAAAAAGTTAAGTACAGCAAGTCCAGTAATCGACTTATATGGGAATAGAAGATTTCCATTACTAGAGGGTTAAAAACATTTATGGAATCTCTAATTGGTTTATATAGACATCATTTCTTAAAACGATCCAGTCTTAGCTACATAAACAATTGGCAGAAATGAACAGAATTCCCCACCTGTTTAGATCGGAACTTAGTACACCCAAGCCTTAACCTGATTTTACTCTCTTGGTTTACCTTCTGAAAAAGATACAGCATAAAACCTGCCTGAAGGGACTAGAAATAAAAATTTTGGCTATGTGATACTTTCTTTTTTCAATATGTTCTCAAAATCAGCATCTGAAAGGTGGCTAATATGTAAGAATAAGTATGTTGAAATCAAGGACCAGTTTGTAATCATTTGTGTATTGGTCTTGGTTTAAGAGCGTCTTAGAATTTAATTTTAAGAAGATTTTCTTTACATTTCAGAATTCATTACAATACCCAGAATGGGGTTTAGCTAATGCAAATACCCTGATTTGTTAATACCCATTTCTTATCAATTTTGAGTGAAGAAGTACCATATAAAAGAAATTTGCCTGGTTATATGTTTGTTGTATGGTCCCCAAAGACTTCTTTTCAATCTCATTGTAGTGTCAAAGTCACAAAGTAGCTACTCTAGGCCAGGCACGGTTGCTCATGCCTATAATCCTAGCAATATGGGATGCCAAGGTGGGTGGATTTTTTGAACTCAGGAATTCCAGACCAGCCTGAGCCAGAGACCTTGTCTCTAAAAAAATAAAAAATTAGCCAGGCACTGTGACGGACACCTTATAGTCCCAGCCACTTGGGAGGCTGAGGCAAGAGAATCTCATGGGCTCAAGAGGTTGAGGTACTGTGAGCTCTGACACCATGGCACTCTACCAAGGGTGAAAACTCTTGTCTCAGAAAAATAAACACAAAAGTAGATAGTCTGGATATTGTTGAATGGGTAACTTTGTACACTATTCTTTGTATATGAATTTTCAATTTTTTATCATAATTGTAACTTTGATTCTACAACTTAATTATTTTATGATACTAACCTGGCCTTTGCTAATTTATTCAAAGCAATTAAACATTTTTTAATGGCATTATTAATATCATGAATTGGCACTCTATGTGAGACTTTCTTTTTTGCAATTTCAGCTTCTCCCATGGTACAAGTTGATGAGAAGGGTGAGAAGGTGAGACCAAGTCATAAGCGTTGTATTGTGATTCTTAGAGAGATTCCTGAAACAACACCGATAGAGGTAAATCATTAATCATTGTTAAATTAAATGTTCTTTGAATTGGAAGAGGTACATAAACCAGAGTATGTCAGTGCCCTGATATCAATCATTGTGACTAGGATAAATATTAATGTGTTTTATAAAATTTTTTTTTTTGAGACAGAGCCTCAAGCTGTCACCCTGGATAGAGTGCTGTGGCATCACAGCTCACAGCGACCTCCAATTCCTGGGTCAAGCGAGTCTCTTGCCTCCGCTTACCAAATATCTGGGACTACAGGCTCCGAGCTGTGTTTTATAAATTCTAAAGTACTAGACAGAGGGAAGAAATGATAATACTAATTCTGAATTTACTGAGTTGACTGAATAGGAATTAAAATATAAATAGGCTGGCTCGGCGCCTGTGGCTCAACCGGCTAAGGCGCCAGCCATGTACACCTGAGCTGGGGGGTTCGAATCCAACCCGGGCCCGCCAAACAACAATGACAGCTGAAACCAAAAAATGGCTGGGCATTGTGGTGGGCGCCTATAGTCCCAGCTACTTGGGAGGTGGAGGCAAGAGACTCGCCCAAGCCCAGGAATTGGAGGTTGCTATGAGCTATTAATTGGAGGTTGCTATGAGCTGTGATGCCACAGCACTCTATCCAGGGTGACAGCTTGAGGTTCTGTCTCAAAAAATAAATAAATAAAAATAAATAAAAAAATACATAAATAGGCTATTTTGACTACTTGAGGACTGAGTAGATATAAGAAAATTTTGATTGGGTGGTGCCTGTGGCTCAAAGGAATATGCTGGCCCCATATACTGGAGGTGGCGGGTTCAAACACAGCCCTGGCCAAAAACTGCAGGTTTGACTAGGTGCAGTGGCTCATACTAGTAATCCTAGCATTCTGGAAGGTCAAGGTGGGAGGATTGCTTGATCTCAACACTTTTTTTTTTTTCCAGTCAATCTCACTTTGTTGCCCATGTTGGACTGCTGTGACATCATAGCTCACAGCAACCTCAAACTGCTGGATTCAAGGGATTCTCTTACTTCAGCCTCCCAAGTAACTAGGACTACAGGCACCCTTCACGATGCCTGGCTATTTTTTTAGGGATGGAGTCTCGCTCTTGCTCAAGATTGTCTGGTCTTGAACTTGTGTGCTCAAGCAGTCCACCTGCTTCGGCCTCCCAGAGTGCTAGGAGTACAGGTGTAAGCCACTGTGCCCGGCCTAGAAAATAATTTTTAAACCTTTACCACATTAAAAAAAAAAAAAAATTGATGCCTTAGTAGTTAAATCTTTTTTTTTTTTTTTGTTCTTCGGTTTTGTTTTATTTTTGGCCAGGGCTGAGTTTGAACCTGCCACCTCTGGCAGATGGGGCTGGCGCCCTACTTCTTTGAACCACAGGCACCACCCAGTAGTTAAATCTTTTTTCCAAAAATCATTTAGCATTAAGTCTGTAGAATGGCCATTCTCAACCTGTGGGTCTATATTAAAGGTTTACAGCATTAGGAGGGTTGAGAACCACTGCTCTAGAATGAATATTTTCTAAACTTACAAGCAGTAAGAGAAGTTAGACAAGAAATTGTCATAGGTCTTTGATTATTTTGAACTACATGTTAAATGTAATATGTTGAAAGGAAACTGCCAGAATGGGAAGAATATGTGCAATATTAAGAAACAATGTCGGCTCAGCACCTGTGGCTCAAGCAGCTAAGGCGCCAGCCACATACACCTGAGCTGGTAGATTTGAATCCAGCCCAGACCCACCAAACAACAATGACGGCTGCAACCAAAAAATAGCCAGGTATTGTGGTGGGCGCTGGTAGTCCTAGCTACTTGGGAGGCAGCGGCAGGAGAATTGCTTGAGCTCAAGAGTTGGAGGTTGCTGTGAGCAACGGCACTTTACCCAGGACAGCTTGAGGCTCTGTCTAAAAAAAAAAAGAAAAGAAAAGAAACAATGTCAATCTGTGTGGTGGGCTCATACCTGGAATGTTAGCACTCTGGGAGGCTGAGGTA
>CAUYON010037458.1:0-26358 GCA_963573935.1 Arctocebus calabarensis | reverse complement strand
TGCTGTGGCATCACAGCTCACAGCAACCTCCAATTCCTCGGATCAAGCGAGTCTCTTGCCTCCACCTCCCAAGTAGCTGGGACTACAGGCGCCCGCCACAACGCCTGGCCATTTTTTGGTTGCAGCCGTCATTGTTGTTTGGTGGGCCCAGCTGGATTCGAACCCTCCAGCTCAGGTGTACGTGGCTGGCGCCTTAGCCCGTTGAGCCACAGGCGCCGAGCTGCATTCCTTATTTTAAAAGAAACTATTGGTAAGCATGATAAATGGAGAAACTATTGCAAATATCATAATAACGAAACATTTGAAGATTTCTATTAAAGATGAGGACAAGAATTCCACTATCACCATGTTACAGATTTTTGTTTCATATCATTCTGAGAAATATATTTTAAATAAATTAAAATCCAAATATTAAAATATTCTCATAAAATACTAGAAGAAAGTATAGGAGAAAGAATATTTATCTATTTTTGTTTTTTTAAATAAACTTAGGTCTGAAGATGGCCTTCCAAATAAGTCTCAAACCTTAAAAACCATAAGGATTGACAGATCTGTCTTCATAAATATTTTAAAAACTTCTGTTTAATGAATGATGAATAAAGGTAAATGTCAAGCAGCAGAGAGAGGAAAACTGTTCACAGATCCATATGAGAACCTTAATATGTAAGCTCCTTCAAATTAAAAGAAAAAGTAAGCCAAAAGAAAAATGGGCAAATATAAGTCAATTTATAAAAGACTGGGTGCAATGGCTCTTCCCTGTAATGCTAGCACTCTGGGAGGCTGAGACAGGCGGATTGCCTGAGCTCATGAGGTCAAGACCAGCCTGAGCAAGACCAGCCTGTCTCTAAAAATAGCCAGGTGTTGTGGCAGGCACCTATATTCCCATCTACTCGGGACGCTGAGGCAAGCGAATCTGTAAGCCTAAGAGTTTGAGGTTGCTGTGAGCTATGATGCCACAGCACTCTATGAGGGTGACAAAGAAATGCAGATGGCTGGCTCGTCGCCTGTGGCTCAAGCAGCTAAGGTGCCAACCACATACACCTGAGCTGGCGGGTTCGAATCCAGCCCAGGTCCACCAAACAACGATGGCGGCTGCAACCAAAAAATAGCCAGGCGTTGTGGCAGGCGCATGTAGTCCCGGCTGCTTAGGAGGCAGAGGCAGGAGAATCGCTTGAGCCCAAGAGATGGAGGTTGCTGTGAGCTGTGAGTCCACAGCACTCTATCCCGGGCGACGGCTTGAGGCTCTGTCTCAAAAAAAAAAAAAAAAACCCTAAAAACTGCAGATGGCCAAGAAACATCTCACAAGTAGGGAAATACAGATAAATATAATAATGTTACTTTCATTCCCCAAATTCACAAAAATACAGCCTCATATGTAATTTATGAGCATGTTCACTGTTGCAACCTTACATGGACAGCAATTTGGCAATATGTATTAAAACAGTAACTGGACATCTGATACAGCAACCTAAGTATAATGTGCGTATTTATTGAAGCACTGTTTGCATTAGTGAAAACCCGAAAACACCCAAATTGAGAAATAGTTGAATACTCAAGTACAGTGAAGACTCCACATCTGCAAAGAAAGTGAGGCAGCACTAGTTGTACTGACGTGGAAATGTTTCTGACTTAATTTTTTTTTTTTTTGTAGAGACAGAGTCTCACTTTTTTGCCTTCGGTAGAGTGCTGTGGCATCACACAGCTCACAGCAACCTCCAACTCCTGGGCTTAGTCGATTCTCTTGCCTCAGCCTCCCGAGTAGCTGGGACTACAGGCGCCTGCCACAATGCCCGGTTATTTTTTTGTTTGTTTGTTTCTGCAGTTTGGCTGGGGCTGGGTTTGAACCCACCACCTTCAGTATATGTCGGCCGGCACCCTACTCGCTGAGCCACAGGGTGCCCAATTCTGGCTTAATATTAAGCAAGTTTCAGAACAATATACTCAGTACAATCCAATGTATGTAATAAAAACATTAAAAAAATTTATAATAACCATATGTATAAACAGATACACATACATAGACAAAAGTCTGGGAGGACCCACTGTGAAGAGATAACCCTTGCTTCCTGTGGGAAGTGTGATGTATTGAGGCCTGAGAAGAGATGAATAGAAACATTGACTTTTATTCTTTTTTTTTTTTTTGAGACAGAGCCTCAAGTTGTCACCCTGGATAGAGTGCTGTGGCATCACAGCTCACAGTAACCTCCAACTCCTGGGCTCAACCAAGTCTTCTGCCTCCACCTCCCAAGTAGCTGGGACTACAGGCGCCCACCACAACACCCAGCCAATTTTTTTTTTTGGTTGCAGCTGTCATTGTTGTTTGGTGGGCCTGGGCTGGATTCGAACCCACCAGCTCAGATGTACATGGCTGGCACCTTAGCCCATTGAGCCACAGGCACCGAGCCTACATCTTTTGTATTAACATGAATGGAGGTGGAACATATTCTTCTTAGTAAAGCATCACAAGAATGGAGAAGTAAGAATCCTATGTACTCAATTCTAATATGAAGCCAGTAAATGAGCTAGTATAAGAGGGGGAGTAGGGGAAAAAGCAAGTGGGGAGGAGGAGGGAAGGGGGATAGGGGAGTCACAGTGTATGGCAGCCCTCTTGGCAAAACACAATTATAAGAGGGACTTTATCTAACAAATACAATCAGCATAACCTAATTTTTCTTTTTTAGAAACAGAGTCTCACTTTGTTGCCCTCGGTAGAGTGCAGTAGCATCACAACTCACAGCAACTTCCAGCTCTTGGACTAAGGCGATTCTCTTGCCTCAGCCTCCCTAGTAGCTGGGACTACAGGCACCTGCCACAACACTTGGCTATTTTTTTGTTGCAGTTTGGCCAGGGCTGGGATTGAACCCGCCACCTTTGGTATATGGATCTGGCGCCCTACTGATTAAGCCACAGACACCGCCCTCGTAACCTAATTCTTTGTAACTTCAATGAATCCCAAACAATAAAAAGAAAAATAAATAAATTTCCAAGCCAAAAAAAAAAAAAAATTCAAAGAGATATGAATGGATATAAAGGATGAAAGGTGTTCATCCTAATAGATGAAAATCAGCTTGAATTAGTATATCATCGTGAAATTTCAAAATTCTGGGAACAAATAAAAAATTCTCCAAATGTCTAGAGTGGGACAAAGAACATTTTCTTTTAATGCTTAAGAGCCCAAAAGATTGAACTTCTTAAAAACAATTCTGGGCTCGGCGCCTGTGGCTCAAGCAGCTAAGGCGCCAGCCACATACACCTAAGTTGGCGGGTTCAAATCCAGCCCAGGCCCACCAAACAACAGTGAAGGCTGCAACCAAAAAAAAAAAAAAAAAAAAAAATAGCCAGGCGTTGTGGCAGGTGCCTATAGTCCCAATGACTTGGGAGGCAGAGGCAAGAGAATCTCTTGAGCCCAGGAGTTGGAGGTTGCTGTGAGCTGTGATGCCACCGCACTCTACCCAGGGTGATAGCTTGCGGCTCTGTCTCAAAAATAAATACATAAATAAATAAAAACAATTCTGGAATCTAGAGAATAATGCCTCCAGATACTTCCCACTCTGCTCTTGCCTTCTGCAGAGAATAAAGTAACAATCTCTCAAGGTTGGGAAGGGCAATCATCTGACTGTGCAGCGTGGTAGGGGATCAGGAACCAATTCTGCCTTTATTCCCACCTTCTGAGGTACCTGGTGCCTCTAATACAGAGACTTTTGGGGGTACTGCAAATAAGTTTTTGAAAGGGGGGGCACTCGACCGGCATAAACCCCATAGAACACTAAGGCTTGTATGAAAGGTCTTTATTGGTGGGGGGAAGCTGCAGAGCAGCATTAAGGAAGAGGGAAGAGAAAGAGAAACGGGGGAAGAGAGGAGAGGAGAGAGAGAGACAGAGAGACAGAGAGGAGACACAAGTGGGTAGAGGGGGGAAGAGAGAGAAGAGGAGAAGAGAGGGAACAAAAGACAAGGGCACCTTATGTAGGTTTGGTTAGGGGAGGTGCCGGGATAGTAGAACAGCCAATAAGGTGTTACTGCTCTGGTGCGAAGAGCCGTAGGGGGCGGGCCATAAGTTTGAGCTTTTCAGTGGATAACTGGGATAGGGAAATGGAGTTTTGCAATTATCTAACAGTTTTCCCTATTGCTGACTAAATCTTCAGCTTTTTCTTGCTTGAGGCCAAGAATTTGAGATAAGCCCAAGCAACATAATAAGATCTTGTGTTTGCAAAAGATTAGCCAGGCTAATTAATTCTAGCTACTCTGGAAGCCCAGGAAGGAGGATCATTTGAGCCCAAGAGTTTATGGTGGCAATGTGCTATGATTGATGCCGCTGTACTCTAGTAGCTTGAGCAAGACCTTGTCTCCAGATAAATACATAAAAATAAAACACTTTCACTTTTTCAAGACTGCTAAAGGATCTCTCATCATTTGCTTTCCAGTTTTCAAATCTGTTACTATTGCTGCCTCCTCCAGCCCCCACCTTCTCTTTTCATCCTTGTAGGCAAAGGGTGAAAAGTGCTAAATCCTCATCCTCTATATTGGGAAGTAAGATGATAATGCCTAAAGCAAACATTCAGGAGGTAGAATTATAATCATGTTATTTAGACATATGGAAGTAAATATTGTAAGGATCATCTAAAATAAAGTGGTTGGTTCCCAAGAATAGGCAATGATGAGGTAGGCATTGGAAATGAGATACCAAGACAGCCGTTTTAAGTAACAAGACTTGTAGAAATATTTGACTTTTCAAATTACATTATGTATAACTTAGATGACAATAAGAACTTTAAAGGCAGACAAAAGCAATGCATAAATTATTTATAGATACATAGCTGCAGGTGCATATGTGAAAGCATTAAAACAGACTGGAAAGAACTCCTTGAAACAGGTAGTTGTTTTCCTTTTGTGGAGGAAGAAAGTGGGAAGAAAAATAGGACAAAGTATTGGTCAAAGGGTAGTTTAGCTAAATCTATGACACATTATTTCTTTTTTAAAAAATTAGACCTGGGCAGTGCCTGTGAGTAGGGCACCGGCCCCATATGCTGAAGGTGGTGGGTTCAAACCCAGCCCTGGCCAAAAACTGCAAAAAAAAAAAAAAATGATAATAAAAAACTAGACCTGAAGCAAAGACAATAAAATGATTAAAAAAAAAAAAAAAAAAAAAGAATTGCTAATTCTGAGTGATGGGAATATAAGTGTTTATTAGGTTGTTTTTTGTGCTTTTCTATATCTTTTTGATTTTTTAAAACAAAAACATAGGCAGAGGTAGGAGCTAGGAAGCTGGACAGGTGAGTTTGAGAGAGTGGTAAGGTGCCCACCAGGCAGCCAGGGGCAGAGCCTGCCAGTGAGGTGAGCACAGGGAGAGGCCACAGTACTGGAGGCCCCAAAAGCAGGCTCTTCTTGGACCCTAAGGGTTTTCTTTGGGAGTCCAACTCGTGAGCTTTTGGTAGAAGGGTCGCCACTGCTGCTCAGTCCTCAAATCCGGCACTCTGTGTAAAAATACTGCAATATTGCTTGGTATGGTAATGAATGACCTTCCTCCTGAACGACCAGCATTCACAACCGATGGGCTTACACTGCCCTCTAGTGGTCACAGGGTTCTGGCCCGCTCCATAGCCATCCACAGAAAGGTCACATTTCTCAACTTTCTTTTTTTGAGTCAGCATTTTGCTCTGTTGCCCAGGCTGGAGTGCCATAGTGTCATCATTCTTCACTGCAACCTGGAACTCCTGGGTCCAAGCCACACTCCTTCCTCAGATTCCCAAGTAGCTGGGACTATAGGCACACACTACACCCAATTAATTTTTCTATTTTTTTTTGTAGAAATGGGTGTTCACTTTTCTTTAGGCTGCTCTCAAACTCATGGCCTCAAGTCATCTTCCTGCCTTAGCCTCCCAAAGTGCTAGAATTACAGATGTGAGCCCCTGCGCCTGCCACATTTCTCAACTTAAAGGCCCAGGTAAGACTCCTCTTTCAACCCACACCCCAATCCTATACTCAAGTAACCCCACTAAAGAAAGGGCAGAAGGAAGGATGAAGGAGGGGAAGCTAGTCGTCAACACTCTGTGGAGGTGAAAAGAAAATCCTAACACTTTCTTGCCACATCCCACCGGCTGCAACCGCTTGTCTGGGCCTGGGACTGGCCAGGTCTCAGCCCGGCTTAACTGGGTTCCGGACACTGACGGCTAAACTACCTTGCTCAGGAACAATTGTTCTTAGGTGCCTGAGGGCTATCTACTTTAGCAGGAGAGAGAGAGAGTCTTAGAGGAAATAGTCTTAGAATAGATAGATCTTAGTTTTTAGTAGAGCTTGGTAATCAGCAGAGAGAGGAGACAGAGTCAGAGCAAGCGGGTCCATGATAGAATGCGCATGCTCCCGACTGCCTGCTCCTTCAGCCTAATATAAGGCTGATCTCGTGCCTCTAAACAGCACAGATGTAGACTGCCAATTCACCACTGCTCTCATCTCACAAGCTCTCCATGCCCTTTTCACCAAGGTGTTCCATTATTGAGCTACACAGGTATTTCTTTTTTTTTTCTTTTTTCTTTAACACTCTGGATAGAGTGCTGTCGCATCACAGCTCACAGCAACCTCCAATTCCTGGGCTCGAGCTAATCTTCTGCCTTCGCCTCCCAAGTAGCTGGGACTACAGGCGCCCGGCCATTTTTTGGTTGCAGTCATCGTTGTTTGGCAGGCCCAGGCTGGATTTGAACTCTCCAGCTCAGGTGCACCATGGCTGGCGCCTTAGCCCGTTGAGCCACAGGCGCCGAGCCTACACAGGTATTTCTTATAACTCTCACTCCTCCTAGCCATAGGCTATACAGGCTGCGACACTTTCTCTTGTTTCAGAAAAGCTCATTAAATGACTCTGATAAATATTATCGTTAAATACTATTGTTTAAAAAAAAAGGCTAAAACTTAACTTCCACACTGCTGAGAGAAGACAGGATGAACAGGGAAGCAACACAGAAGGTGCACAGAATGGGAGAATGGAAACCGAAGTCAAGGTCAGAACTGAGAGTTCACAGACTTTGGAGTCAAGAAGACCCTGGGTTCAGTATCTTTCCCCAGCTAGCTACAAGGTTGTAAGCCAGTCATTGTGCTTTACTGAACTTGGAGTTCCTCTGATTAGATCGTTACTCTCTGAATCAAATGTGAGGCACTGGAGCATCACAGCTAAGTGCCCACTGAGCCAGAGGGACCTGACAGAATCCCAGCATTACTGCTTACTGTGTGGTCTTGGGCAAGCTACAGAAGTTTTTTGTGCCTCAGTATCTTGAGGGGTGTTAACAGAGCCTGCAGGTCTGTGCTGAGACTCAGTGAGTTAAGGCATGTGAAGAGCCCGGGGGAGCAAGCACTCCCTGAGAGCATCTGTTATCACACAGTAATGAGTGAGTCAAGAGTCCAGACTGCAGTCAGTATGGCTTTTTTTTTTTTTTGAGACAGAGCCTCAAGCTGTCACCCTGGGTAGAGTGCTGTGGCATTACAGCTCACAGCAACCTCCAACTCCTAGACTCAAGCGAGTCTCCTGCCTCTGCCTCCCAAGTAGCTGGGACTAAAGGTGCTGCCACAACGCCCGGCTATTTTTTGGTTGCAGCCATCATTGTTGTTTGGCCGGCACAGGCTGGATTCAAACCCACCAGCTCAGGTGTATATGGCTGGTACCTTAGCTGCTTGAGCCACAGGCACCAAGCCTGCAGTCAGTATGTTGGTAGATCCCTTTCCTTCTCCTGGAGGCTGGCTCTGGTCACAATACTGTGTCCCATTACATGAGCAGCAGTAGGAAAGGGTACTGTCCTAAACATACCCTCCAGGTCTGTGGGCACCACTTGCTTCATGGGTCTCCTTCCACATCTGAGTCTGTGGGATCTAGTTCCCAGCCTCTGCTGACTCCTTTTTGGAGGAAGTAGGGCTAACAGGCTTCTCTGCACAAAGCCTAAATTCCTTTGGCCAGGGGAGGACACTATAGATCAGCCACGGGTCAGGCAACAGGCCTCCAGACATGGGGCCCAGGATTGCCAGGAGGAGCCCTACACACATACATGTGATCACCACCAGGGAGAAGCTTGTTTCCCATCGTCACTATAGGGCCGAGTTGGGAGCTTGTGCTCACTCATCTGTGATCAGCACTCAGTGAGGCAGCTGAGGCTACAGAAGAGCTTTTGTCCATGTATAGCCAACTGGACAAGGAGGATAGCCAGCACACACAGCTGACATTAGCCTCAAGTATGCCTGTTAGTGGTGACCTCATTAGCACCAAGCTCTTGACCTTTTAGAATAGCCTTTAGGAGAACATGGGAGACAAGAGATCAGGACCAGGTAAATAGGCCAGGATTGGGGCCTATAGAAAAAAAAGACACCAAAAGTTTATACAAAACCCTTTTATTTACTGTTTATATTTCTTCTCCCCATCTCTATCCCCCAGCACGGAACCCAGCCAGCTTCTACAACCTGCTGCTATCTGGTTCTTGAAAGTGGGGCTGTGGGGACATGTTTGGAGGTTGAAGAAAGCTTTCCTGCCTGGCTGAAGCTACAGCAGCTCCCAGGGTAGCCTCTCAAGTCAAGAGGACCCACGCCCACCGAATGGGTATGAGGAAGAGATAATGTGTCTGTCTGAGGCCCCGCCATTCACTGCTTCTGTCCCACTCCAGGCCAAGGTGCTAGAGTTGAACCACTCTCTCCCTTGGAGATGGTGCTGAGCACACAGTGAGGGTAGGGTGGGGGTGTGAGCCCGTGTGCTGCCGTTCTGCGTTCTAATCAATGAACAGAAAGAGGTTGGCCTGGCTGAACTGAAACAGGAGAGGGGAAGGACAAGAACTGAGAATGGGTTTGGAGTAGGGCCACCTGTCAAGAGAGGTTATGGCCCCTCCCAGCCCCACAACCACCTAGAAGAGGAAATCAGAGCCCTGTCCCTACTTAGGCAAAGAACTAATGACATAATAAACACTTTTGGTCTAAGAGTGCCAAGGTCGGGCACTCATCCACCCAGAAATGGGCGGCCAGCCCTCGTCTGACACAGGCTTGGCTGCCTCCCTGGGTATCACACCACACTCCAGGTAGTATCACCCCTGCCTCTGCCATTACTGCCACACCACAAGCTCTGCGTGCCCTGTGACCCTGTTGGAGACTGATGCTGCCAGTCAGACTTCAGTTGGTAGGGAAGTAACAAGGGCCCTGAGCCCACCATGGAGATGCTGGGCTCTTTCCTACAGTCCTGCTGCCTTGAGCCAGACGTATAGAACTCTCCTGGCAGGGCACCTGGCCCCTAGGTTCTCTGGAAGACAAGATCCTAGGGAAGCACTCTCATGGAGGAGGAAGAGCCTCGGGACGTATTTGTTCCCATCTTTCCAGTTATAGGCTCAGAAGTCCGAGTCTGCATCCATGAGTTCTGCCTCCATCAGGTTGGTGCGGGAGTGAATGGGCCCCAGACCCTGCCGGCGGCCATGAGCCCAGGCCATGGGGGCGGGCGCGCTGGGCAGGAATGCATCCTGGAGGGGACTGGGCTCTGGGCAGAATGGGTTGGAGACCAGAGCCCAGGCTCCCTGTCGGCAGGGCTCACTGGCTCCCCAGGTGCCCGCAGCCACCAGGCATTTCTGCCGGGGCAGCTGAGGCAGTCGAGGAACAGCACTGGAGGCAGGGGCAGCGTGGTGAAGCTCTGGGGGTGGCCCCAAGGGGCACACCTCCTTCTTCCTCTTCCTCTTCTTCTTCTTCCGGCCCAGGCGCTTCTGCAGCTCTGGGGAGATCTCTGCTTCGACCAGCCACAGGTTGGCATGTTCCTCTGGGGGCACTACAGGAGACAGAGAAATGAGTCTGGGGCCCTGGCTCTGTCCACAACACGTCTGCTCTCCCTGGACCCCTGGTCCTTTAGCTCTCACCCTTCAGATATGTCAGGGCCTTTCTTTCCTCCTACCTTTCTGGCAGTCCCTGTGTCCAGGCCCAGAAATCCCCAGCCTCTGTGCCCTCCACATTCCTCAGAAGCCTGGACGCTCATACCTGGGGTTGCCACAGGGGTGACAGAAACATCCTGGGGCAGTATGGCTCCTCTCCGAGCCACCATCTTGGTGACATGCTGGGCCCAGGCAGAAGAGACATCAGCTGAGGGCTCATTGAGGTCAAAGGCCAAACCCGCTATAGGAATAGAAGAAAAGAAGGAGCAGTGACTCCCCAGTCCTGGCAGTGACTCTTCCCTTATTCAGCGCTATTTATCTTCCTCCAGCCAATCCTTCCTGCTCTACCAGAAAAAGCTCATCCTGTATAGCCAGGCGCTATGGCGAGTGCCTGTAGTCCCAGCTACCTGAGAGGCTAAGGCAAGAGAATCACTTGAACTCAAGAGTTTGAGGTCACTGTGAGCTAAGATGCCATGGCACTCTACCAAGGGTGACCAAGTGAGACTCTGTCTCAAAAACAAAAACAAAAAAACAGCTCATCTTATAACAACACTGTGATCTCTACCCACTCAGAATCTGAAGAGAGGGGCCTCAGGTTCCCAAAGGACCAACTAGATGACAGAAATCCAGTTCTTGAAACCCTGACTTACTCTTGCCCGGGAAGAGCAACTGGAGCATTTAGGAGAGAAAGGGAGAGGAAGCTGAGTCTTTTTGGAACTACAGCACCAGCCGGAAGACAGGGGCAAAAACTAGAGAAAAGAGACTCCCCCACAGGAGGGGCCGGGAAGGGCCTGGAGGAGAATGAGTGTGTCAGTGAGAGGAGGCAGTGAGGAGGAAGTGCCCGCCTCTTCCAAACAATGTAGGCGCCCCCGCCAGCATGGGAGGGACAGGGACAGGCGCTGCGGCTGGCAGCTCAGACGGCGGGAAGGCGCTCATGCTCACCCACGGGCCCGTCGTGTGAGATGGTGTGCATGCTGAAGGACAGCTCCTGGCCTGGGTTCTGCAGTAGCTCACGCCGCTTGGAGAAGGCCTTGGCGATCATCTTGCTCTTCTTGATCCGTTTGGGTTCATCATCACTCTGCCCAGTCAACCTGAGAGCACAAAGGGTGGGGCCAGGGTGTGGAGGAGCAGCTGCTTCCCATCAAGTCTTGGGAAGGGCCACCATTCCGTTCCCTCCAGGGAAGGAGGTGTCCAAGGGCCTGAAGTCCCTCAAGGACTCAGAGCAGTAGAGGGTTTCTTTGCAAAGAACTGGGCCTGGAGTGCAGGGTTCCTGCGTGCAGAGCTCTCAAATCACTTGTCTTAGAAGAGGATGGCAGCTGGCTCTGCACTTGGCCACAGGCCCAGGCATCAGGCCTCCCAAGGACAGAGGAGCCACCAGGGGGCAGTGGTGAGCCACTGTGCTGGAAGAAGGACGCACCAAAGCCTATAAAGATGGGGACCCCAGGCTGAGAGTAAGATGGGAGAGAGGTAGGACTGCTGGCTGCTGACCCACCTGCACCAGGTACGCCTCCAGATGAGCAGCGTGGCCTTGGTCCAGACCCAGGTGCTCATGGCTATGCCGGTTCCAAACATGGCAAACAGATTGATCTTCTCCACCAGGAGGCTTGGGCGATTCTTGATCTCACAGTCAGGAATGGGCTTCTTGGTGGGCAGCCCAATGGTCACATTGGCCTGGCATCTGTGGTGAAGAATGGTAAACAGTGAGGCTCTCTGAGCTCCCTGGGTAGGTACCTAGACGATCAGTCCAAAGACTTTAGAAAGAGCTGAGCCCGTACCACTGATTCTCAGTCCTGGGTGCTAGTTAAAATCCCCTGGGGAGCTTTTAATAATAACTACTGATGTCTGAGCCCCTAGATAATTAAATCAAATCTCTGGTGCAGAAGACCCAGGTGCTGGCAGCTGGAACCTTTAAGAAGGAGCCTGAAGCAGTCAGGGTATGAACTAGTGTCCATTTTAATGGGCATCTGAGCTGCTGTCCAAGGAGATGCACTTTTTGCGGCTGAGATGCCTAATTCCCTCCGATTCATCCTCCTTATGACACAAAAAAGCACAGGCAAGACTAGCAAACGTTAACAGGTTGTTAACCTATTGTAGACAGGTAACACCTCCTGTACAGGGATCTACAATAAGCTCTGTAGGAGAATCCACAGAATTAGACAGAGCCAAAACAGGAAATTGCTTTTTTTTTTTTTTTAAGACAGAGCCTCAAGCTGTCACCCTGGATAGAGTGCTATGGCATCACAGCTCACAGCAACCTCCAATTCCTGGGGTCAAGTGAGTCTCTTGCCTCCACCTCCCAAGTAGCTGGAACCACAGACGCCCGCCACAACGCCCGGCCATTTTTTGGTTGCAGCCATCATTGTTGTTTGGCGGGCCGGGCTGGATTTGAACCCGCCAGCTCAGGTGTACATGGCTGGTGCCTTAGCCAGCTAAGCCACAGGCGCCGAGCTAGGAAATTGCTTCTTATTTATTTATTTGAGACGGAGTCTCAAGCTGTCGCCCTGGGTAGAGTGCCATGGTGTCACAGCAACCTCAAACTCTTGGGCTTAAGTGATTCTCTTGCCTCCCAAGCAGCTGGGATTGCAGGTATCTGCCACAATGCCTGATTTTTTGTTGTTGTTGTTGCAGCTGTCATTGTTGTTTTAGCTGGCTTGGCCTGGATTTGTACCTGCCAGACTCGGTGTATGTGGCCGGTACCCTACCCACTGAGTTCTGGGCACCGCCTGTTTGTTTTTTTTTTTAATTCATGGGGAATCATAGAGGGTACAAAGAACCAGGTTACCCTGCTTCCATCTGTTAGGTAAAGTCCCTCTTATGATTGTAAATGAAATGGCTTCTTAATAGTGACAAATGCACACAGCCAGCCAGACATGGGTGCAGAGGGAAGGGCAAAGTTGAGCAGGGTCTGGGAGGTTGTTTGCCATGTTTGGCAAAGTATAGAGCAACTGATGTCTTGGCATCCAGACATCAGTGAATCTGCTATCAGAGGGGCTGTCCCGACAGTCCTGTCCAGCAGTTCCCACCATGGCTGCCTCCAAGCCCCTCACTCACAGCACGTAGTCCCTGAAGCTGCGCTCCCACTCAGCCTGGTTGAAGAAGTCGTAGAAGTGGCAGCTGAAGGTAATGAGCACAAAGCCAAAGGCCAGGAAGCCAAAAATGCCTGTGGAGGACATGGGCAGGACAGGATATTACCAACCCCAGGTACTGCAGCAGCAGCAGGAGGAGGCTGTCTGTCCCACTGAAGCTGGGGTGAGTTCAGGCTGGGCTCAGTTCAACAACTGCTTTCTCCAAAATAAAGCAAGATGTGCACTGCAGGAGGGCCATGGGCATGAGGAAGCAGTCTTAGCATGAACTTGAATTCTTCCACCTGAGAAAGCCTTTTACAGACACACTCCTTGTCCTGTGTCTGTATCCCCATGGCTGCCAACTAGTTCCAGTAACTTACTGCATCCTACAGGCCCCACAGTTGAAGGAGGGGGCAGGGCAGTGTTGGGCTGCCCAAGGACCTCAGACTAGCTTCCCGGGGCCACTCACCCAGACGCAACATGGTCTCATTGATCTTGCTGGCAGCCTTCTCACTCAGCAGCCCGGGGTGGTTGCTCTTGATGGAGAATAGAGTCATGACTCCTGAACGGAAGGGGGACCTCAGACTTTAGAGGGCTGGATGTCACTTTTCTGGGAGGGATGGGTATGCAGGGGAGTGGGCTGGAAGGTGGGGAGGGAGTCCCACAGCGCTGGAATTCCCAAGTCTGTTTGCACCTGTATTGATTTAAAGCTTAGGGAACTGGAGACACAGAAGAAACAGAAAGCAGCTGGTAGCAGATCTGCCGTGGACTGGGACGACTGGGACACAGCACAGACAGACAGTTGGGAAAAGACAGAGGAAGCTTCCGTCCTGGCCCAGCTGCCTCTGAGTAAGACAGACAGATCAAAGTTGTTCTGATAGAAAAGGCGTAAAACAGACTCAAGAACAACACTGTCCAATAGAAACATCATCTCAAATTATCTAGTAGCCACATTAAAAAGGTAAAAAGAAACAGTGGGGCGTGGCTCCTGTGGCTCAGCGAGTAGGGCGCCGGCCCCATATACCGAAGGTGGCGGGTTCAAGCCCGGCCTCGGCCGAACTGCAAAACAAAAAAATAGCCGGGCGCTGCGCCTGTAGTCCCAGCTACTCCCTTTGATCTCATTTCAACACACGTGGCTCATGGCTACTCTACAGGGCAGCACAGAACATAAATCAGAGGCCCACACACTGCCAAAAAGAAGGGAAAGAGGTGGGCTGGACAGAAGGCTGCAGTTCAGGGTAAGGAAATTGAAGTTAACAAAGAAAACCTAAGGAACAATGAGTTAAACAGATAGCAAGAATTATCATGGGATAGCAGATTGAGACAGGGAAGTCAGGGACCAATGATTTTGTGCATGTTGTGAAAACTGTATGTTTATGTGTGTTCGAGACAGGAAGAAGAAACCAAGTTCCAAAAGATTGACAGTATATATAAAATCAATGGGCACACATATGACCAAAGGCCCCAAGTTGGTCCACGTAGACAGAGTAGCTCTCTCAGGGTGCTCATCACACAGCACCTGGCTAAGGGCTGACTGGAGCTAGAACCCAGCCAAAGCTCCACTCAAGAAGCCATGCGGCCTAGGCCAAGGCTCTGGAGAAATGAGTGGATTTTTCTGGCCACAAAAGTTGCTGTCCAAGTGTTCATGGTGCTATATCTGCCCAGAGGGGCACCTTCTTCTACTTTGCACCAAAGCTCTGCCTGAGCTAGCAGAGATCTCAGAACCAGGGCAGCAGAGCTGGCAGCTCCCAGCTCCACTTACGCATAACAGGTGCTCAACACGTTCTGTTGCCTGACTGGTCCTGGCCTGGCCTTCACTTACCTCGGATGAGGAAGTAGCCTCCCACAATGAGCACCAGGCCAATTGGGGCCAGCACAAAGCCAGCACGGTATCGGTAGTTCTTGTAGCCAACAAAACAGATGCCACTCACGGAGTCCCCATCCACCTGCGGCAGGAAGGGATGGACGGGATAGTCAAGTCACTAGCTCCCTCCCCTAAAACCACCTTCTGCAGGTCCCCAGCCCCTTACCAGTCACTATACCTGGGCCACAGCAAGGATTGCCACAGTCAGAACGAAGGGGAGTGACCATGTGAGCAGATGGAAGTAGGAGGTCTTGCCTGAGAGAGGCTGGTAGGTGGTGCCCAAGGCTTTGAAGGAGGTGTGCCAGGCATAGGTGAGGACCACAAACCAGACCACACCAGCCATCAGGGCGTAGTACACAATGACAAAGATGATGACGCAGGACAGGGTCTCGTTGGAGCTGTGCAGACATGTGGGGTGGCACTTGAGGAGGTCACTCTGTACTCCCTCTATTACCTATCTCCACCCTGTCCCCTGACCCTGGGTTGCAGAGGTCTGGAGTTTCCCAGGAGTCAGGGTTTGGAGACAAAACCAAGCTCAGACTCTACAACAGTGGTTCTCAACCTACCTAATGATGCGGCCCTTTAATACAGTTCCTGTGGGTTGCAACCCACATGTTGAGAACCACTGCTCTACAAGCTGCCTCTTTGAGCAGCTGCAAACAATCAAGTCCTGATACCAAAACCAAGGTCCAACACTGGAGACTTTGAGTGCAATCAGGCAGAGCTGGATCCTATCCTGAAATCTCAGTTGCAAGCGCAAGCTGCCCCTCTTGTAGTAAACACACATTCTACCCCACACCCTCACCTCTGGGTCCCCAAGACACCTACGTGGGCTCTCCAAGCCTCATGGTGCCATCTGCACGGCAGACGATCTCCCGGCGGGCACCATCCATGAACTGGGCCAGCCAGCCAATGCTGCCCACAAAGAAACACGCGTTGACGTAGAAGAGAATAACAGCAGGGTAGCGATTGGAGTTCCGCCAGTCAGCCACAAATGTGGCCTGGAAGAGAGAAGTGGGGCTGTTCTGCGAGGTGTCGTTCTACTGAGGCAAACATCTTTGTCTGAGCCCGGACCCTCTCTGATCATGACTTGCCCTGGGGACCCCACCAAGTCCTCTTCCACTCCACTCCCTCTGGCCCCTTCCCACTTTCCAGGCTAGGGGTGACCCACCGCCTGCCCCTCCCAAATGTGGCCTGTCCCCCATCTGACCAGGGTGAAGAGTGTGCACAGGCCCGTGACAGCCCCAAAGGCCGCGATGTAGCTGTGCATGTCCTGGTGCTCGGCCTCTGTGAAGAGAGGGTTCTGGCACTGGATCCCGCAGCCCTCCACGTCCTCATACCAGCTCTTGGGGTTGTCGGTCCGAACCAAGGGTGCTTCGCACTGGCCCGAACTATTGAACTTGAT
This sequence comes from Arctocebus calabarensis, assembly GCA_963573935.1. NCBI lineage: Eukaryota > Metazoa > Chordata > Mammalia > Primates > Lorisidae > Arctocebus > Arctocebus calabarensis. The sequence goes on along the minus strand of CAUYON010037458.1, from coordinate 10,155 downwards.
GTTCTGGACCTCATTCTGGCACCGGGAAGGGCAGGGGGAGGAATGGTGCAAAGGCAGCTCAGGGGCGAGCCTCTTGTCTGGTGAAAGGAACCTGGTAGCATGGCATGGTGGCAGGAGGCAAACTTCCAGGATTCAAGTCCCAGCCCAGCCACCCAATGGCAGTGTAGCCTTGGGCAAGTTATTTGATCTCTCTGTTCCAGTTTGCCCATCAATAAGGCAGTAGTGCCTACCTCATGGTATGGTTAAGGATTAAATGAATCAGTACACGTAAAATGCTTATAATGGTATTTGGCATGTAGTAAATAGTATTATTACTATTGTTATTATCATTTACAATCTCTTCCCTCACTCAGAACTACATCCTGTTCCCATCTTGGTGGCTCCAGCTGTTTCACACATACACGCCTTGACTCCCCCACACATGCACTAACTCCCTAAGGGCTCGCTCCTGTCATCTGGGATGCCTGTAACACTCCAACACCCCATAGAGTGGGCGCTCAAAAAAATGTATGCAGAAGATACTCCCTTTGATTCAAGTGGTATAGTGGCAAGTGGGTTTGTGCTTGTTGACTCCATGGCTATAGTCTTGCAGTCTCACAGGAGAAAAGGCTCTGGGGTCCCTGCTGGCCCCTGCCCTATACCTGGCTGTCCAGTCTAGAAAGCTTTGACCTTGTCCGCAAAGCACTTACCGGGCAGCCTTCAGGGAAGTGGTCAGGGGTGCAGCGCAGGAAGTCAGGCCAGCCTCGCTCCCTCTCCACGATGGCACAGGGGCCTCGGGTGGCCTGGCACAAGGTGCGGCTGGGCAGTTCTACCCGGTCATTCTCGCACTTGGGCATGTACACCGCACATAGCAAGGGCTGGATCACTGCCCAGCAGCGGGGGGCATTCCGGAGGCCTGGAGGGTGGTGACAGTGAGGACTTATTGAGGTGAAGAACCCTTCTCCTCTGACCCATAGACACAGCTGCCTCCCCCCTCCCCACCCCCCAGGCCTTTGCCAACTGCAGGTCATCACTGCACACACCTGTCAGGCAGTGTTTCTCAACAGTGCACCTGGCTGGGCAGTACACACCTTCGTGCTAGAGGACTAGTCCATGCATTCCGGGACAGGTACCATCCCTAGACCCGCTAACTAAATGCCAGTGGAACCTTCAAGTCATTGTGACAAGAAGTGCCCCCGCCTCCAGCCAGGGGCAGTGACTAAAAGAGGCCGTGAAGAGGAACTTCTGGGAATGTTCTATTTCTTGATCTGGTACTAGTTACATGCATGTTTTCACCTTGTGAAAATGAAGCTTATAATATTCACCTTGTGAAATGAAGCTTATAATCTGTGCCCTATTCTTAGGTGTTACTCTAATTCAATTACAGTTTTAAAAAAATATTTGCCATTTCCAAATGCCCAGGTAGGGAGTGGTAGTAATGCCTCTCTGAGAACCCTGGGTAGTTTGCCTTTTCAGGGGTGTTTCCAAAACCTCGTACAGGCTTCCTTCAGGGGCAAAGGGGGTTGTGGGACCCATCCTTCACAGGGCCCACTCACCAGAACCAGGACATATTTCCCCTTGCCCAGACCCCAGAATCCCTGTTCCTCTTACCAAGCTGAAGTGAGAGAGAGGAGGTGGGGGCTTAGAGAGAGGTGGTCAGAGGAGCCAGGTACCCCAAAGCCAGAGGAGGAAGCAGGAGATCAGATGGAGAGAAACAGAGGAGGCTCTGTCCAGTGGAGAGGGAGGAAAGGTGGTGTCAGCAGGCAGAAGCAGGCAGAGGTCTCCCAATACCTCTGCCCCAGCCCAAGCCCCTACCCTGCTCATCCCAGTAGCTGGGCTCACTCTGCATTTTTAGCCCCTCCTGAATCATCCCTGTTTCAGGAACATCTATTTCTCAAGCAAGAGGCTGCATTAGGAGAAGCTTCTGAGGACGCGAGAGCCAACATGGGTGACTGTCACATTGCCAGGCTGTGGAGGGTTGAGGCACATACAGCTCTTTTTTTGGATGGAAGGTAATTTAGTGGAGGGTAAGAAGCATGGGCACTGCAATTAGCTGGTGTGGGTCCAAATTTTGGTGCCCCCATTTACTAGCCATGTAATTTTGAACAAAGTACTTAATTTCTAGCCTCAGTCTCCTCATCTGTAAAATGGGGGTGATAGATTAACTTGTGAAATTGTTGTGAAGAGTGAGATAACCCTTAAATGTGTTGGGGGCAGTACATGTTGTGTAGCAATCATGTTAGCTGTTATTACTACCTATCTGAGGCCTCTGACGTGCTCTCAGATTCTATTTCAGGGCACAGGCCAAGTTCCTGCCAGTTCAGAAGCAATATCCTCAGGCAACAGTAGTACTTGATTCAAATCAGGATCCCACAGATAGAGGAATCAGTATTGCTCTACTGGGTGGGTGCCGGAGGCTGAGGTGAGTGGAAGGTTTGCCTGCAAAGCTGCAGCACAAGGTTCTATGAGGTAATGGAACGGTTCTCTATTTTGAATGTGGTGGTTAGAGCTCCATATATTTGTCTAAACTCACAGAGCTAAGAAAGTGAATTTTACTGGATATTTACTATAAAATACACTTTCAGTGGTGGTGGGACGCTCTCTGCAGTAAAATGCATTTTAGGGGAGCATCAGGCAGTTAAATAAAAATGTTGTGTTATTTTTCTTGATTAAGTGATATTTGTGACTACCAGCTTTTAAAAATGTGTAATTTGGGCTGTGCCTGTGGCTCAAAGGAGTAGGACCCTGGCCCCATATACCAGAGGTGGCAGGTTCAAAACCAGCCCTGGCCAAAAACTGCAAAAAAATAAATAAATAAAATAAAAGACTTTCTTTATTAAAAAAAAATGTGTAATTTGTTGTTTTTCTTTTCTCATTTTCAATACTATTTCTTAGTTTAAACTCCCCAGGGAAAAGACAGATTATTAAATAAATCTTAAAGGACAACTGAGGAGCCATGTGGGGAAAAAATATACCTCACCTCATTTCTTATATGAAAGTAAATTCTAGAGGGACCAAAAATAACTACATTATTTTTCTAAAAATTAAAGTACAGGACAAAAGAAAAGGGGGGTGGTCAGGTATGGTGGTTCGCACGGGTAATCCTAGCACTCTGGAAGGCTGAGGCGGGTGGACTGCTTGAATTCAGGAATTCAAGACCAGCTTGAGCCAGAGCGAGACCCAGTCTTTAAAAAATGGGTGGGTGGCTTGGCGCCTGTGGCTCAACGGGCTAAGGCGCCAGCCACGTACACCTGAGCTGGCGGGTTTGAATCCAGCCCGGGCCCGCCAAACAATGACGGCTGCAACCAAAAAATGGCCGGGTGTTATGGGGGGCGCCTGTAGTCCCAGCTACTTGGGAGGCGGAGGCAAGAGACTTGCTTGAGCCTAGGAATTGCTGTGAACTGTGATGCCACGGCACCCTATCCAGGGTGACAGCTTGAGGCTCTGTCTCAAAAAAAAATAGGTGGGTGTTGTGGTGGGCACCTATAGACCCAGCTACTTGGAAGGCTGAGGCAAGAGGATCACTGGAGCCCAAGAGTTTGAGGTTGCTAGGAGCTATGAGGGCAATAAAATGAAACTCTGTTTCAAAACAAAAAGAAAAAGAAAAGAAAGTACAAGACAAAATGAGAAATGGCTTTTTATTTATTTATTTTTTTGAGACAGAGTCTCACTTTGTCGCCCTCAGTAGAGTGCTGTAGCATCATAGCTCACAACAACCTCAAATTCTTGGGCTCAAGCAATTCTCTTGACTCGGCCTCCAAGTAGCTGGGACTACAGGTGCCTGCCACAATGCCTGGCTATTTTTAGATAGTGTCTTACTGTTGCTCAGGCTCTTCTCAAACCTGTGAGCTCTGACAATCCACCCATCTCGGCCTCTCAGAGCACTAGGATTACAGGTGTGAGCTACCATGCTTGGCCTCAAGAGATGGTTTTTCAAACCTTCGAGTGGAGAAGGCCTTTTGAAGCATGACACAAAATCTAGGGGCCATGAAATAAAATATTTAAAGAATAGGCTTCAGAAAAATAGATAAATTCAGTAAGGTAAAAAACAAAATCATAAGAAAGGCAAGTCACTGAGAAAATATATTTTTAATACGTATCATAGGTAAAGACCTAATTTCCTTACATTCATAGTTTTCATAAATCAGTAAGAATTACATAACCCTACAGAAATATGGGCAAAAGATGACAGATTACACAAAGATGATGAGAAGCCTTTATAAACATAAAGAGATGTTTAGCCTCACTCTTAAAGATGCACTAAACTATAATAAAATATACTTTTTTAACCTTGTATACTGTTTTATCTTTTTTTTTTTAAGAGACAGAGTTTCAGTTTGTCACCCTCAGTAGAGTGCCATGGTACCGCAGCTCACAGCAACCTCCAGCTCTTGGGCTTAGGCAATTGTCTTGCATCAGCCTCCCGAGTAGCTGGGATTGCAGGTGCCTGCCACAATGCCTGGCTATTTTTTGTGGCAGTTTGGCCAAGGCCATGTTCAAACCGACCACCCATAGTATATGGGGCAGGCACCCTACCCTCCACACTGAGCCACAGGTGCTGCCCTGTTTTATCACTTTTTTAAGTGATAAGGAGCAAAATATTTGAAAATACTGTATTATAAAAAGTATGGGGGAAAACTGGTGCTTTTTTTTTTTTCCTGCAGTGTTTGGCTGGGGCTGGGTTCGAACCCATCACCTTCGGCATATGGGGCTGGCGCCCCAATCCTTTGAGCCACAGGTGCTGCCCAAAACTGGTGCTTTTTAATATATTCCTGGTAGGAATAAAAATTAGTAACATTTGTGGAGACCATCTGGCATTATCTATGAAGATTTTATACTAGCAATTCCACTTCACATGTTCCCAAAGATAATACAGACGTTTATTCATTGCAGCAGTGTCTGTAATAGTGGGAGTAGAAAACAACCTGAATTCACAACTACCAACAGAAGACTAGCTAAAAGAACAAAATACATCAATATACTACAACACAATTCAGGGTTGAACTACAATCATGCATTGCTTAAAGACGGGGACAGGAGCTGAGAAATGAATTGCCAGGTGATTTTGTTGTTGTGTGAACATCATGGCGTGTACTCACACAAACCTAGACCACACACCTGCCACAATGCCCGGCCATATTTTGGTTGCAGCCGTCATTATTGTTTGGTGGGCCCGGGCTGGATTCGAACCCACTAGCTCAGGTGTACGTGGCTGGTGCCTTAGCCTGTTGAGCCACAGGCCACAGGCGCTGAGCCTAAAGATTTTTGTTTGTGTGATTCTGCGAAGATGAGAACCATTGTTGTAAGGTTAGTTTAACAATAGAAGATTCAACCAATGCAATTTACTACATTAGCAGATTAAAGCAAAACAATCATATAATCAACTCGATGGATGCAGAAAAACCTGATAAAATTCAATATCCACCTATGATAAAATTAGGAGTAGAAGAAAACTTTCTTAATCTGGTAACACTAATTAACTATAGGAAACCTGCACCAAATATCATATTGAATGGTGAAAGGTAAAAAAGCTTTCTGTTTAGAATCCAGAAAAGTCAAGAATGAAGGACATTGCTTCTCTTTAACACGGCACTCAAAGCCGTAAGTAGAACAATAAAGTAAAAGGTTTGCAAAGGAAGAAACAAAACGCATTATTCACAAATGATATGACTACACGGATGGAATAAATTTAGCAAGTTTACTGGATCCAAAATCAATTGTATTTCTATATATTAGTGACAAAAAGAAACAAAATAAATGTTAAACATGACATAAACATCATTTACAACAGCATTAAAAATACCAAATACCTAGGAATAAATCTAACAAATGTATGTATTTAAGAGGTCTGTGCAGAGACCAGGTACCATGGCTCATGCCTGTATCCTAGCACTCTGGGAGGCCAAACTGGGTGGATTGCCTGAGCTCAGGAGTTCCACACCCAGCCTAAGCAAGAGTGAGACTCCATCTTTACTAAAAATAGAAAAACCAAGGCAAGAGGATTGCCTGAGCCCAAGAATTGGAGGTTGCTGTGAGCTATGAGGCCAGGGCACTCTACCCCAGGGAGAATGAGTGAGACTCAATCACGAAAAATAAAAATTAAAAAAAAAAAAAAAAAGAACTCAATGCAGAAAACTGTAAAAAAAAAAAATTGAGAAAATGAAAAGAGATCTAAATCAATAGAAATCTATATAATATTCAATGTTTAGAAGACTCAGTATTGTAAAGATGTTTCTTCCCCATATCAAATATATAGTCAATGTAATCCCAATAAAAATCACAATTTCAGCCTGGTACGGTGGCTCACACCTATAATCCTAGCACTCTGGGATGCCGAGGCAGGTGAATTACCTGAGCTCAGGAGTTTGTGACCAGCCTGAGTAAGAGCAAGACCCCTTCTCTACTAAAAATAGAGAAACTAGCCGAGTGTTGTGGCAGGCACCTATAGTCCCAGCTACTCAGGAGGCTAAGGCAAGAGAATCACCTGAGCCCAGGAGTTTGAGGTTGCTGTGAGCTATGATGCCACCACATTCTAGCTTAGGCAACAGAGTGAGATTCTGTCTCAAAAAAAAGAAAAATACAGCAATTTCTTTTTTGTTTTTATTTATTACACCAAAAAGAGTATGGTGCTGTGGCGTCACACAGCTCATGGCAACCTCCAACTCCTGGGCTTAGGCAATTCTCCTGCCTCAGCCTCCTGAGTAGCTGGGACTACAGGCACCCGGAATAACGCCCGGCTATTTTTTTGTTACAGTTTGGCTGGGGCCACCACTCTCGGTACATGGGGCTGGCACCCTACCCACTGAGCCACAGGTGCCGCTCCCCCCCCCAAAATCGCAATTTCTATATTAAAGCACGAAGGATCAAAAATAGCCCAGATTCTCTCCTCTATACCGATGTACTATACACAGACTGGTTCTTAGCCTGTCATTTACAAAGGATTGTTGGAGAAATTTAGGAGTCCATGCCATAGGATGGGAAAAAAATTATACCTAACTAAAACGTAGCCCTTCCTTTAATTATAAATGTGGGCAACATATCACAGTACAAGGTAGCAGTACCTTTGACTTTGTCACAAAAGGTAATTTTTCTTACAGATACCTCAAAATACTGTCAATGGTCATCACCACTTCAACATTACAATGGGTATTACACCTGCACTAGATCTTACTTAGTGTATTAATAAAGAAGCTCATATACTTTTTTATATTTGATAATTATATTTCAAAATAATTAATTTCCTAGGTAATCCTATATGCTTTTTAAAAACCCGGTGTGTTGGTGGCCTAGTCTTCCTCAGAGGCCAACCTCCGCACCTTCCCTTTCTGTGCGAAGCAGGTCGCGGAGCTTGGTTGCCCACGCCCCAGCTCCCCATGCCTGGGCACAGCCACCTCCACCACATCCCATGCCTGGATTAGAAGGAAAAGGACATGGAAGCAACCATGGCAGACTATTGTAGATGATAACGGTATTAAGATATGGTCACTTTATGACACGGGCCCTGAAAGTTATAAGGTGTCCTCTCATATTCCTCATCCGTAGAACTGCAGATGTATTTTTTCCTGCAGATTATGGCCTTGACTGGGTGGGGTTACTGTGTTATAGCTTTGCAGTATCCAGTTTATTGGGACCATCTTGAATTCTGAGATGGATTCAGAAAACTTTTAGATCCTTTACAAATGAATAAAGTTCAACTTTTGGGGGCTTCTTTGAGAGTCTTTTTGGCCCAGAAATTTGCTGAATACACTTACAAATCTTATAGAGTTCATTCCCCCATCATCTGCAATTCCTTCAACGACACCTCTATCTTTAACCAAACTTGGACTGCGAACAGCTTTTGATGCCAGTGTTTATGCTCAAAAAAAAAGTTCTCAGTGGAGCCCGTAGCTAAGTGGGTAGGGCGCCGCTATGTACACTGAGCCTGGTGGGTTTGGATCCAGCCCAGGCCAGCTAAAACAACAATGACAATTGCAAAAAAACACCCCCCAAAACAGAAAACCAAAGAAAACAGCCAGGCATTGTGGCAGGTGCCTGTAGTCCTAGCTAGCTACCTGAGTGAGGAGAATGCTTAAGCCCAAGAGTTTGAGCTGTGACCCCATGGCACTCTATCATGGGCGACATAGTGAGACTCTGGGTCTCAAAAAAAAAAAAAGAAAAGAAAAGAAAAGAAATTCAGAGGACCAGTAAGCATTTGAAAAGGTGCTTTATTAGTAATCAGGGAAATACAAATTAAAACCACAAACACATACCACAACATATCCCCAAGAAGAGCTGACATTACCAAATGTTGGGAATCATGTGGACCAATGACGACTTGGCTAATGGGAGTATAGAACTAGCGCAGCTACTTTGAAAAATAGTTTAGTGTAAGCTGAAGGTGTGCATGCCTTGTTATCTAGCGATTCCACTTTTTAAAGTATGTACCTGAAAGAACTTGTGCCAGATGAACCAGATTATATATAAAAGACTACTCACAGCATTGTTATTCACAGTGGGCAAAATTTAGGGACAGCAACAAAATGGATAAGTAAACTGTAGTATACTCATACAATGCTGAATACTATTCAGCTATGAAAAAAAAGCGCTACAACAACATGGGTAGATCTTATGAAACAATGTAGAGTTCAAGAAGCTAGACATAAAAGAATGCATGCAGGCTTAGTGCCTGTGGCTCAACGGGCTAAGGCACCAGCCACGTACACCTGAGCTGGCGGGTTTGAATCCAGCCTGGGCCTGCCCAACAACAATGACAGCTGCAACCAAAAAATGGCTGGGCGTTGTGGTGGGCGGCTGTAGTCCCAGCTACTTGGGAGGCAGAGGCAGGAGCCTCGCTTGACCCCAGGAATTGGAGGTTGCTGCAAGCTGTGATGCTATGGCACTCTATCCAGGGCGACAGCTTGAGGCTCTGTCTCAAAAACAAAAAGAATGCATGCAGGTGGCATCATTCCATTTGTACAAAGTTCAAAAACAGGTCAGCTCTGGGAGGCCAAGGAAGGAGGATTTCTTGAGGTCATGAGTTTGAGACCAGCCTGACAAGAGTGAGACCCCACTTCCATTACAAATATAAAAATAAGCCAGGCACATTGTGGTGGACAACCTGTACTCCCAGCTACTAAGGAAGCTGAGGGAGGAGGATCGCTTGAGTCTAGGAGTTTGAGGTTGCTGTGCGCTAGCTGATGCCACAGCACTCTAGCCTGGGCAACACAGTGAGAATCTGTCTCAAAAAAAAAAAAAAATCAAATATATACAAAACTGATATATACTAGTTTAGGAATTCCAAACTACATGGTAAAATATAGGAGAAGAAAGGAAATAACTACCAGCAATAGCAGGATAGTAGCTACCTCTAGAGATGGGGAAGAGGGATGTGATTAGATGAGACAGAGGGGGAGTTTCTAGAGTCAGACTACGTTCTAGTTCTTTTTTTTTTATGTATTTATGTATTTATTTATTTTTTCTTTTGAGACATAGTCTCACTATGTTGCCCTTGGTAGAGTGCCGTGGCGTCACAGCTCACAGCAATCTCTAACTCCTGGGCTTAAGCGATTCTCTTGCCTCAGCCTCCCAAGTAGCTGGGACTACAAGCACCTGCCACAATGCCTGGCTATTTTTTGGTTGTAATTGTCATTGCATTATTGTTTGGCAGGCCCAGGCTGGATTCCAACTTGCCACCTCTGGTGTATGTGGCTGGCGCCATAGCCACTTGAGCTACAGGCACTGAGCCTGCCAGGCTATTTTTTGGTTGTAGTTGTCATTGTTGTTTGGCAGGTCCAGGCTGGGTTCGAACCTGCCAGCTCTGGTGTATATAGCTAGCGCTCTTAGCTACTGAGCTACAGGCACCAAGCCTATGTTCTAGGTCTTGACCCAAGTGTCACTTTATAATTATTTGTTTAGTACCTCTGTGTCTTATGTGCTTTTCCATATTCATGCTATATTTCACAATTAAAAAGTTAAAAGCAGCTCGGCGCCTGTGGCTCAACGGGCTAAGGCGCCAGCCACGTACACCTGAGCTGGCGGGTTCGAATCCAGCCCTCGGGCCCGCCAAACAACAATGACGGCTGCAACCAAAAAATGGCCGGGCGTTGTGGGGGGCGCCTGTAGTCCCAGCTACTTGGGAGGCGGAGGCAAGAGACTCGCTTGAGCCCAGGAATTGGAGGTTGCTGTGAGCTGTGATGC
>CAUYON010037457.1:0-14130 GCA_963573935.1 Arctocebus calabarensis | reverse complement strand
TCGCCCTGGGTAGAGTGCCGTGGCGTCACATTGCTCACAGCAACCTCCAGCTCTTGGGCTTAAGCGATTCTCTTGCCTCAGCTTCCCGAGTAGCTGGGACTACAGGCACCCGCCACAGCGCCCGGCTATTTTTTTGTTTTGTTCTGCAGTTCGGCCGAGTTGAACCCGCCACCTTCGGTATATGGGGCCGGCGCCCAACTCGCTTGGCCACAGGAGCCGCCCTTTCTTCCATTTCTTTTTGGTTGAGAAACTAAAATCTTCCCAGAATATTCATCACCAAATTATGTGAGTCAATTTTTCACAAATATATATCCTAGGATTAAATTATCTACATAATTCAAAGCATATTCAATCTGAAAAATAAGGTGCTATAATCAATTACACTAAAAAAAATCTGGACATGGCAATCGACTAACAGTTTTACTAGGCAGTTAGTCCGATTTTCTAAAAGGAAAACATCATCCTCAAACACGTAATGATCAAACAAGGAAGGTTACTCGGAAACAGAACATGTGAGGGTACCACAGTCTTTGCTGAAAATATGTGTGGTCTATACATGCTGGAGATACCTGAGAACTCAAGGAGGTTAGAAACCTGTATGAAGTTAACAATGTTAGAGACTTTCCCAGAAAAATAAGTTGATTTGCACACCTGTGCTCAGAAAGACATTATATGAAAGAATTTATGTGAGTAAAAACTCATGCAAAGCATGCTTGACGGCAGAGTTAAATTTGGTTGAAGGAAGATACTCAAATTGTGAAACAAAAGATCATATTGAAAGGAACACTTGTAACCTCACTGAAAGAGGTAACAAAGGTAGGAAAAGATGGTTCTTATTATTATTTCATTGCAGTGTTTACTTTTGTCTACTTCCTCTACATTGCTGAGCATATTGACAGATCATGCTTAATTATTTTAGCATATTCCCAAGGCAAACCTATGATGCTTGGGGCTCAATACATACTTTCAACTTTCATCACGTGTCTTTCTTCTGATGAGTTACATTCCATTTATTTCCATTTATTACTTTATTGAACATCCATTATATGCTTAGGATAGTGGTAGGATGAAATAGCAATGAAGAAGTAAAATTTATTTCTATTAACTGAGAGCCTACATTCTAGATGCCTTTAAAATTTCTGTCTATATTATGTTAGCCTGGAGAAGTGTATTCAGAAACACTGGTCAGGACAACAGAGTCAGGAAACCAGAATTGCAAACTCCAGAAGTCCTTCCAAGTGCTACGCAGAGCACCATGAGATAAACACTATTTAACAGCACTGACATTAATAAAAACTTCTTTATGCACATGTAGCATTCGATGGATGGTGAGACATTTTCAGGTATTTCATGTCCTATGTATTTCTATGCCTTCATCTTCCAGTCCTTACCTGCTCAAGGGATACCTGTATGTGTCATGTGTGTCTTGCTTTGTGAAAAGGATATTTTGAGAGTTCATCAGAGATGCATTAGTGTTCTGATGGCAGCACACCTTCATTTTATATCATGCATTTAGCTGACTCAACAGACTTCCACATCCTTTCTCTCATTTGATCCTTGTAAGTTAATTTTTGTCATAAAATATATTTACATATTACTCATATTTACAGTTCTTCTCTCATCAAATGAAACAAATGCAATTTCCACAGCATTGCATATCAATTTCTTATAACCTGATACTGTCTAAGTCATTGCTTCTTTTCACCTACCTCACTTATTCTTTTGCAATATTAGTTCACCATTCTGACTCTTTCCAGGTTCTCACTTATATACATGGGTATGTCTTGCTGGTTCACAGACAGCCTGTTCCAAAGATAATGTTTCTTCCTCTTCCCTTGCAGTGAGCAATGTAAAACCTTTCTTTCTTCTACTAGTAATTTAACTACCTCTCTGTTTTTTTTTTTAAATATTTTTTTGATATATGATAATAGGCATTTTTTTTTAATTAAAGGGCCTTCAAAGACTAAGGATTTATCTCTAATGGGCAGGTGCAGTTTTTCCTGCCACAGAAATTTCCTTTGTCTGCATCCAGTTGTTGATTATGTAAGGTTTGCATATGGTAGCTCTGGTTTGTTCAATTTCTTATGCTTTAATCCCTTACATAACTTCAAGTTTCTCAATACCTTTTATCCAGAGGAAACATGTCCATCCTCTGGAGGGTAAAAAGAATCTTAGTTACTATCATCTTTAAGTTAAAATCCAAGATATTGACTATTAAATAACTCTGAATCTTATATTTTGTTCTTTTTCTTTTCTTTGGAGAGACAGAGTCTCACTTTATCACCGTGGGGTCACACAGCTCACAGCAACCTCCATCTCTTGGGCTTCGGCGATTCTCTTGCCTCAGCCTCCTGAGTAGCTGGGAACACAGGCGCCTGCCAAAATGCCTGGCTATTTTTTGTTACAGTTTGGTCAGGGCTGGGTTTGAACCCGCCACCCTTGGTATATGGGGGCTGGTGCCCTACCCACTGAGCACAAGCACTGCCCACTTTGTCTTTTTTCTCTATAAAATGTTTTCTAAATTTATCCCAGTGCTCACAGGGCCAAACATAGTAAATATCCCCTTTATAACATATCTCAAAAACTAATGGGAAGAGGCATAAGTAATAAGTAGTTAAAAAAGCAAAACTCCATACTCACCACACTCAATGATATTATATTATTCTTGCATGATTTTCTTTTTATTCCTAATTCTTTAAGTTTTATTTTTCAATTTTTCTTCACCACTTTACTTCAAAAACATATTACAGAAGTTCTTGTTTGTCATACATAGCAGTTAAGTCCTCATTTCCCCAGAGAGACAACCATTTTCAATTCCTTCTGCTATTCTCCTCCTTCTCTTCATTATCCTCATTTTCTATTAATTTTAGTATAGCATTCTGTTTCTTTCCTCCACTCCTCTCTGTACTCTTCCTCACTTTATCATTGTTAACTGGTAGCCTCCTTGCTTCTACCTCATTCATTGTCACCTGAGAGCAACTTTGTCCAACAAATGACATTTGGAAATACCTGGAGACATTTTGGTTGTCACAAATGGAAAGAAGATGCTACTGGAATTTGACATATAAAGACCAGAACTGCTACGAAGCACTATACAACTGCAGAGAGCATAGGGAACCCCACACAGCAAAGAATTATCTGGTCTAAAATGTTACTAATACTGAGGATAAGAAGTAGCTTTGTCCCTGTCACTGTTCTAATACCCTGTGCATAAACTACAAAGCATCTGAGTGGTGCCACGTGTTCCTTTTAAAGTATTTTCACAGTACTTATCCCTAATGTAATATCATTTTCATAACTGCAGACAGAATATATGACAAAAACTTCCATGGAACTTTCAGGTTGACATAAATGGGTACATACACAACATTTTATACTAGTTCAGGTGACATACTATATACAGTAGAACCTCTATAAATTGACCACTTAAGGGACTATAACAAACCTATCAAGATACAGAGGTGGCCAACATAAGCAATTAGGCATTCTGTACATGTGGTGTATGTCTGGTGTATAAAAATTAGCTCAACTTACAGAAGTGGTCAACGCAGAGAGATGACCAGATATGGAGGTCCTATTGCATTTGCAAGAATTTAATGAAAAAATTACCCAAATAAATTCTGGTCGTCTGCAAACATATACCCACCTCATTTCCTTCTTTTAGTATCTCTTATGATTTTTGTTGGGTCTTATAGTCAGAAATTTTCTACCTATTTTTCATCCGCCATTGGAAATTATCAGAATTTCAAGATTGCTTATCCATATTTGATGTCACCCACCTCTAATACTCTCTTTACCATAAAGATACCAATAGATTACCATTGTTAATCTATTTTAATGTCTTAGGTTTCCATTCTGTTCCAAATACAACTGAAAACAAGTATCTGAGATCATTTTCTATGTTCCTTCAAAGATTTTCACAATGCCATAAAATCAGCTACAATTTTTCTTCATCAACATAATATTTGATTTTTGGATGACTTAAAAATTTCTCAAAATTTCCACAATGAATACATAATTTCATTCTTTACAGACTTTTCCTGCTGTAAATAAATAATTTAGTGATATTTTACCTTTGTCCATTCCTTTCTCAAATCCAACACTTCTTTGTTCTATTATGACTGTATTCTCTAAGCTATTCACAGATAAAGGCTTTACTTTTTCTTATCTTTTCTTTCTCTTTTTTTAACCTTTAACACAAATTTTCTTCATTCTTCCTAATTCTCTCCCTCCCCTTTGTTTGGTATATATTTCTTGTATAATAGTCTCTAGCTTTCTATACAGATATTCACTACAGCTTGAAATAATCATTTTATTCACTAAACTTTGTTTTTCTCTATCACATTTGCAGAATCCTCCAAATTCAATACTAACTTACTTTAGAATCTTTTAAATTCTTAAAAAATATGTAATAGATTATGATAAAAAGACCATAGATGTCATTTTACATTTCAAAATATTATAGATTTCTTGCTTATCAATTCATAAAACATTCTCCTCTTTTTAGTCTGTAATGAAAAAGTCTGAATTCAAAATGGTACTGAAAATGCCAAATACTTGCTTTCCCAATGTCCCTTCTACCTAAGGATGGGTCACAAGTCATTTCTTACCAGAGTCATCTGGGAAGCTTCTGGGAAATATATTCTCTGACAATAAGAGAAAGTGGTGAAAGGAATTTGGGTACTATTGTTCTTTTCTGGGTTTGCAAATTATCTTATGAAGAAATGAAGTTTGGAGCTACTGCTTCCTCAACCTCAGGGAGACTTAGTTAAAACCCCGACTGGTAGGATAAATTGTGAAGAACTAGGCTCTTAGTGGCATTATTATGCCTCTGCACCAATTATTTATAATGATACTTGTGATGCTAGTAATAATGGCTAAGACTATGTATTTTGAAGGGCTTAATAAGTGGCAGGCATTTTATGTTCTTTACACATATTACCCAATTCTTAAATAATCCTGAGTGATTTTGGGGAAACATTTTCTACATTTTATAACCGAGGCATATAAGAAAACAAAGAGGTCAAAAAGCTTGTCCATGTCCACATAGCTAGTCAACGGCTCAGGTAGAAATTTGAGCCCTGACAGCTTCTCTCTGTGATTTATATGCTTATCATTAAGTTGTACTTTTATCTTACCAGCCTGGTCAGGTGAGATAATTGAACCTGAGCTATGTAACATATTGTCACCTAATATTCTTCTAAGTAAAAGCTGCTGAACAAAATCATTCTCCAGTTTGGTGCAGGAATCAATTACTCCAGTCCACAGACCTTATTATTATTTTTTTGTAATCATATTCCTTAGTGCTGATTATTTAGATTTTGTAAGTAAGCTCTCTTAAATCCTCTATTCTCACCTTTTCCTATCATCTGAAGTGTCCATTTTATTACTCTTCTTCTTGCTAGTACATGGCTCCACATACTTCAGTCCAACTGATTTCATTGTCTTTGTATCTGCTATCTATTCAATTCTATGAATGTTTTTTGTTAGTTCCTCAACCCTAAAGTTCAGACCTCCTTGGGAAGAAAAGAGAAGGCTCTCTCTGCTGCCAGCTCTTTCTAGGTTATTAACTTTGTATCTGACTTCTGGCCTTTCTCCCTCCTTTAACTTTACAAAGCAAACTTCAACCTCATTACCCTTTCTCCTGTGTTTTAATATCCTAAATAGCTGTTTTTCATAGCACATCATTAATGAATTTGAAAGGAGGTCCTTAAATGCAAGAACGATCTTATTTACTAAATTATTTTTATTATTTAGAAATAGATTTCATCCCTAGTGATGCTCAAAGAACTCACTACCTGTTAGGGGCTCAAGGGTGCCTATTAAAGGAAGGAACAAATGAGTAAATGTACATTTGTTCCTGCATAAATTTGATCATATGCCATGAACTTCATGGCTTTTAAAAAAAAAACTTTCCATCAGAGTTCTGGAGTTTGCCTGTTGTCCTTAGTTTATTTTTATTATTTTATTTCCTTGTGTAGTTTGGATAGATGTATCTTTTTTGTCCCCAGAAGCTATCCAGAGTCCCCTTTACAAATTGTATTTATTTTCTGGACCTAAAGTTTTTTACCTGATTGTACCTTTTACTTAAATGATTTCTTGAGTTTCATCAGTACCTGATCTTTAGATTTCCTCTGAGCAACTATAACTCATCTCAGTTCTTAACCAAAAAATGCCTGTAGGCACTACCTCATCCTCCACTGAGTGAACAGGGTCTTTAGCCTGGGCTTGTTCAGTGGAATCATGACAAATTTCTCTGAATAGTGTTTGTACCTTTTACTTCTAACACCTTCTCTATAATAAATTCAATTCATCTTCTCATCTAATGCTCATATCAAATTTCTTGCATCCTGGATTTTGAATTACATCAAATATGTCACTTGGTGCATCCAACAGAATTAATAATCCGGGTCCCCACACAGTGACCTCCTATCAGGCCTCTGCTGTCATCTCTGGTGTCACTGTTTTCCATAAATCTTTCCATGAAATGATTCCTCTCACTATGGGAGATGTACTTATATGTTGATCTTTTCTTCCTCTCATTCCTCCTCTTCTGCAGGAATAGTCAGCAAGCTATCCTCTTTTTCTATACTGTACATCTTTTCATTCTTCCTAAATCCCCTCCACTTTTCTCTCTTATCCCAATTACTTGGATTTTACATAATTTCATCCTACTATCTTCAATATTATTACTATGTAATAATAATTATAAATGACAGTAAATGCTACTTATTAGACACTTAAGCTAAGGCAGGTATTATATCTGGTAGGTATGTATTTGTGTGTATGCTACTCTTATCATATAGTAGAACCTCTCTGCATGTTGACCACCAAAGGACTGTAATAAATTGGTTAGCACACAGCAGAGATCAACATAAAGAACTAGGTCTACTGGATTTATAAGTACACTTGGTACATAGTCGGTCTATAAAAATTAGGTCAACTTAAGGATGTGGTCAATGTAGGGAGGTGGTCAACTATGGAGGTTCTAATGTACTCAAAGCAGCTAAATGCACTTTTAAAATGAAACTTTGTTTTTAAGGAAATTGCTCTATATTGCTTATCACAATAATTAGAATTAGTGATAATTTCATTTACTTAACATCTTTAAAAAAAACTCTATATGGGTGAATGAAACTGTGTATCATAGTTAATTCTCTTAAGCCCAACAAATATAATTATATTTACATGTATATATAGCGTGTATGTTTGTATATAGGTATATGCTTGTGTGTATATTTATAAATGTGTGTGTCCCAAAAGCCTAATGAGATAAGTGTTATTTTTTTCAGACTTTTTAACTGAGAAAACTGAGATTTGGTAAGGTTAAGAAGGTTGACCAAAGTTTCATACAGTACGAAATTGCATAAGAAGTATTTGAGTATTTGTGCTTGTTTCCAAAGCCGTTTATATTATTTGATACTTCACTCATGTCCTCAGCTCTATCCAAGCTTTATAATTGCTAATATATCTAAGAGAAAACCAAATTTAAACATAAACACACAGGTCAGAAACATGTAATGTATCCTTACTTAACAGGTGGTCTTTACATGTTCCCTGAAGAACTATAACTTAGATGAGTTTTTAGAGTTTTCTTGCATCTTTTGTTTTCTTTCTGCATTACTTCTTAGCACCTGCTCACAGAACAACCTCAAGTATGAGGCCTATTTTCTTGCATCATCAGCAGTTTTGCCCCCACCCTCTTCTTGTCCCCCAGCATCCTCTTAGCATGCTTTTCCTACTCACATTCACACAGTATTTGTTGTGCAACTATTTGGGAGGCCAAACAAAATCTTGACCACTGGTGAGGATTCAAAGGTGAGTGTTGGTGACTTGCTCAAGGTCACTGTATGAGTTAATAGCATACAGTGCTTAGAAGCAAGTGTTAACAATTTCCATTCTAGATCTGAGATGTTGGTCATCTTCTGTCTTTCACTGCCCATGGCTATGATCTAAGTCTCTGACTTTCATCTCAGGGGCTGTGAGAAGTGCTTCAACTATTTTTTCCAGACCTGTTTTATACTTCCCTTCCTACAATAATCAGTGATAAATATCTTGATAATCTTATGATCAACCCTCAGTTCTTATTTTACTTGGCATTTGCTCCTCCTTCATGACTTTCTGTAGCTCTTCACTGCCAACTCTCTTGCTGTTCCTACCACATCTGTGTTAATGCGCTTAAATCTCAGAAGGTGTGGTACTGTTCCATGGGGGAGAAGGAACTGAGGGGTGTTGATACTTCTCTGGTTCTGGCCGCTTGCAGTAAGTAGTTAAAAGGTCAACCATGATTTCTATCTTAGATTTGCCCCTGGGATTCTGAAAAGTGGAGAAGTCCCATTGAGATCCCTTGGTTTGCTTTGAACTGACAGGTCTAAGGGTCATCATAATTACATGTAAGTGTCTATTTTCTTAAAAGAGATTCCAAAGGTGTTTCACTTGCTTGTCCCTTGCTCTAGGGAGTGGTGTGACAGTATTAATTAAATAGTATTTTGGGGGGTGTTTCTTCTCAAACTACAACAGCAAAATTCCAAATGGTGAGTCACCAGAGAGGTCACAGTATAGTAACAACACAATTGGAAAAGTGCAATAATAATTAAAAACTCTAGAAAACAATGGCAATAGGAAAAAAATGGTTGGAAAATGGGCCTGGCAGTCAGCATGAAAGTTTCTGTGGGATTTATGTTTTAACAAATAGGAGATTCAAATACCTTGGTTGTGAACTTATTAGGAATTTATCTGGAGTTTTCTCTTTACATAAATACCAGATATCAATCTCTTGGCCCCTTATAATAATTTCTGAGATGGATTTAATTTTTTTGAAATTATTTTAATTGATTTGAAATTGTTAAATCAATATTTATTACTAAATAATATCAATTTTTAATTGATGTTGATATTACTAAAGATAGGTAAAATCTGATTGCAGACTTCACATTGTTAGGTAAATTTTGTAGACTAGATTTCTATCTGGAATAATATCCAACATGAGTGAGGCCTCATATCTGAATATTTGGTACATCACAATCCCAGTGCTTTTTCTTTTTTTTACCATAACTTGTTTTTACTGGGTTAATAAACACCTGGATGCAACACTGACCCAGAGTAGAGCCTGAAATTCATGTTATATGATCCCAAGGTAAGTCAGGATCTAATGGATAAGCATTTGTATTATCCTTCACATTCCTGGTTCTTAGAACTCTCAACACAATTATGTTACTTCATGTGGCCTTTTCAATAGCACAGTATATCACAAATGGATTTCAATAGTGACATTTTTTTTCCTAAAGTTATTATCTGTATAATTAGAATTTATATAATATCTTAAAATTATGGCAAAGACAAGCTTTTTAATTCTAACCCTTATATAATAGATATAAAAATGACAATATAAGTAGGAGGAATTACTTATGAAAGGTCACACAAATTGTGATGACAGTTGCTTCACTAGCTTGAACCTCAGTTCTTCCAGTTTCCAGGAGGTAAAGTTTACGCTTATCTCTCTACCAGTTGGAAGCATTTATTCTCTTTCTTTCTTTAAGAGAAATTACTTTTGATTTCTCCAAAGTCTCTTGACTTTTAGCCAGGGAGATATGAGAGAAATGTGAAATTATAAACAGTTATAGAGATACAATCATCACAGCCATCTGGATTTTGCTGTCCACTAGTAATTCCTGGTTATGACTTGAAAGGGTAATGGTTATATTCAGTTTGGAAATATAACACAATGACTTGAAAACTTATAGTAATAAAGCAGCTAGACAAAAACATGAAAACTCTTGGAATCTACCATATATCTATTTATTTTTATTTCCCTATCTATGCATACATTGTCTATGTACTATCTATCTATCTACCTACATATGTATAACTTCTATGCATTTATGATATGAAAAGTAAGTAAGGAATTCTTAGAAATGATGAAAGGAAACAGTCTATGAAATCAAGAGTCCCAAAGAACCTCAACACACAATATATTATGTATAACAAGGAATCCCAAGGAATTCCCCTCCTAGATCCTGCCTGGTAAAACTACAGAACACAAAGACAAAGAAGACAAATAGAAGAAGAGAGAGAAAGAGGGAAAGAAAACATAAAACTTCAATGAAGCAGGAAGGACTACCACCAAAGAAATCTAGAAAACAGGAAAATGAGTTACTGATAAAAAATAACTTTCACACTCAACAAAGGCCAGGATTTGGAAAGAGGAAGTCTGAGTTCAAAGCCCATGGTTTCAACCATGATGTAATTCTCCCATCCTTTAAGCCAGAGAAAACAAAATAAGGATGAGAGAAAGGAGAATGACTACTATCATTATTGGCTCGAAGACATTAATATTTCACATCCTCTCTTTCCTCCAAAATTGTTGCTTTTTATGCTTCTCTGTTCTTGTCTATAAAGTTTTCCTTCTCCAATTCCCTTTATGTTAGCCTTTGAGTAATCTTCTATGTCTTGACTTTTTTTTTTAACCATCTTCTTTATTTCTCAATGACCTATTAGCAATTCTTTCCACTCATTGTCAACCAGAAGTAACCTTTGCACTCCAAGTCAATAACTATGAGCAAATATCACTTTTATCATCCCATCTCTAAATTAAAAGTAAATTACAAATAGCATAATTTACCCTTCAGGGTCTTCACTACATGTTCTTGTTCTAGGAACTCAATCTTTTTTTTTTTTTTTTGAGTTTTTGGCCAGCACTGGGTTTGAACCCACCACCTCCAGCATATGGGGCCGGCGCCCTACTCCTTTGAGCCACAGGCATTGCTCACAATCTTTTTCTTTTTTTTTTTAATCTGAAAAACACAAACTAAAATATCAACAGTCTTTTTAAGGCTACAAAGTGCTTTAAGCTTATTACCTTACCTTATTCTCATAAGGACCCTATGAACCAAATTATTAAAATGTTTCACCTATTTTATAGGGGAAACTCATGTGGTTTAGTAAAGTTAGATATCTGAATCATACAATTATTTAAAGCTGAAACCTAAACCATTTGAATGAAAATCCCATACATACTTTAATCTATCTTTGAAAAGCTTTCCATTGTACCTGATTTATTTTCAAGGACTTGGTTTTCCAAGAGATGGTCACTGTATGAAGCTGGTGAATGATCCTGGCAGGGTTGGGGTAGGGGGTCAGTGTAAGTAAGGGGTTGGGGTAGGGGGTCAGTGTAAGTAAGATTCAGTGACTGCTCCAGACATTTAGTAGTGGAACTAACGAAGGTATTGCTATCAGAGCTCTTCCCCTCCCGAGTTACAAATGCAACAAGCTGATAATTATGATGATACTTCATTGCAACAAGAACCGAAATAAGACAATGAAATCATGATACTTAGCACTTATACAGCACTATTCATCTTCTGAGCTCTTTACAAACAGTAATTAATTAGAGGAGGGCAAGAGAGAGTTCAGCTGATCGGGTGATGCACATGTAATAAACCAACTCCTTCAGAATTAAGATCCAGAAGGAAAGTGCCTCTTGAGATAGGAACTGAAATGTATGTGGCAGGGCGGGGTTCTGAATTGGGAGCAGGTATTAAGAGGTGAGAAGATGCTTTAAAAAATTAAAACCTCTCCTCCTTCTGAGTTGTCAGTATAATCAGACTTTGAAAATAAGCTGCTGCTATTTGAATAAAGGAATTTTAAACAGGGAAGGAAATGGAAGCTAGTCAAGTGAAAGGAAAGATCAGATAAGAAAATGAATCTATATGTTGAATTCCATTGTAAGGAGATAGCCCTTAAGGTTACAAATATAATGATTTGATTATCCAAGTGGGAAAACGTGTGTGGCTCATCTGGCTTTGTTACTGGGAGTTTCTACTTTGAATCTGTTTTTCAGCAAATTGTGTTCTGGTGACTAATTAGGCCTACCAATGACTCTATTCTTAAGAAGTATGACAGAAGGGGACAAAGGGGTTAAAAGGAAAAAGAAAGAGACCATGTCAACATAATAAGGTCCTTCCTTCCCTCTTATTCAGATTCTGTCCTTAGATGCGTCCCAAACCCAAGTTACTGGCCCTGGGTGTTCAGGATTGCTGAGTCTACTCACCTCCCACCAGGCTCTGGCCCCAGACTCTGCACATTTGTAAACTGGTGCACTTTATTCTTTTCTTTTTAGCTACTTGACTCGGGCCTTATAATGGTGCAATGACGGGGATGTCAGAAAGATCGTCAAATACAACTATAGGGGCCAATAGGGAAAGCTTCCTTCTTCACTCTCTGGAAGTTTGCTGAAAAGGAACTGACAAAAGGCAGAGTAGGAGAAAAAGACAAGTTTATTTTAGCATATATGGTGTGGGGAGTTGTGGGAGAATGATTCCCCAATAACTCAATTTGTACAGATGCTCATATACCTGGGGAGGGTGAAATGGAATGTAAAGGAGTTAATAACACTCCGTTTACACAATGATTAGCACATACAATCTCTTTGGAAGTTGAATGGGGCATGGTAACAGACAATAATAGTTTGGAACAAAGGTTGTCTAGGGTCTGGGTCTGGTTTTAATTTTGAGTCTCTTCCTCTATTCTCTGGTTAATTTTCAGAGAAGAAATCAAAGGCAATTGCATTCTTCTTTGTGGGTCTAGTTTCTTAGTAGATAAAGGAACTTAAGAAAATTGCCCCATCCTGGGATTTGAGAGAGAGAATCCTTTGAGAGATACTAGTGGGAGAAGGTCAGAAGGAGACCGTGAAGCTGCTTCATTAGTTCAGTATGCCAAAGTGTCATATTTTGTATTGTTGTTTTCTGACCCCCAATACAATCAAGTTCTTCTTGTCTGCCCCCACAGTCCCTCAGTTTGCAGGTCACTAGTGTGAATTAGTGTGGATTCTAATTGTAAGAAGCAATGTACTTGCTTCTATATCAACTGTTAAAGAAAACCAAGATTTTTATCCCAGTGACCCTAGTCCCTTTCTGCTCAGGTATGAGCTAATTTGACCTGTACCTACATTCAAACTTTAACTCTAAAATTTTCTAACTGTGTAAAAGTAGGCAAATCACAAAATTTCTGGTCTTCAGCTTTTCTACCTATAAACTGGAAGCAGGTACCCATAATATTTCATTTACCCATAATATTTATTTAAGTTCCTTTATTACATTTCAGAAAACAAATATAGAGGGGACAATTTCTCCCTCCTAGGGACTCAAAATCTTGTGGGAATGGCCAGCCAGGAGTACGGTGGCTCACACCTCTAAATCCTAACACTCTGGGGGGCCAACGTAGGAGAACCCCTTAAGCTCAGAAGTTGGAAAACCACCCTTACCAAGAAGCAGATGCCATCTCTACTAAAAATAGAAAAAAAATAGCCAGGTGTTGCGGCAGCCACCTATAATCCCAGCTACCATGGGGGCTGAGGCAGGATAATCACTTGAACCCAAGAGTTTGATGTTGCTATGAGCTAGGCTGATGTCAGGGCACTCTAGCCTGGGTGAGACTCTGCTTCAAAAAAAAAACAAAAACTCTTACTGGAATCAAACAACTGCGCACTTACCACAAATTGGTGTGGTAAACTGCTGTTCAGCACTATGGAAGCCCAGAGAAAGTAACTCTGAACTGAAACATTGGGAACTATTATGCTGGTGCAAGTTTAACAACTAGCTATTTGGGGGAGAAAGTAGACATTTATGTATAAGCATAAATTGATTATAAATTTTAACACTATAACAAATACATAACAAGAATTTAACAAAATAATAAAATATACCATATTCACAAGCACAAATTCCATACAAACCATTGATTCTTTGTTTTTTATAATTTTCTTAAATCATAATCGTGTACATTAGTGCAATCATGGGGCACAATGTGCTGACTGCATATACAATCTGAAAAATTTTGGTTGAACTGTTAAACATAGCCTTCATGGTGTTTTCTTAATCACTATATGAAGACATTGATATTCTACATTCAATAAGTTTCACCAGTACCCTTCTAAGATGCACTGTAGGTGTGATCCTACCAATTGCCCTTGCTCCAACCTTCCTCCCCCGACCCCTCCCCTCCCTTTCCCTTTTCCCTGTATTCTTGTGCTATAATTGGGTTTTAGCCTTCATATGAAAGCTATAAATTAGCTTCATATTAGGGCTGAGTACATTGGATACTTTTTCTTCCATTCTTGAGATACTTTGCTAG
>CAUYON010037455.1:0-25160 GCA_963573935.1 Arctocebus calabarensis | reverse complement strand
AAGACTGGGAGAGAAACGGAGAGAGCTTCTCTCTCCCCACTAGAATTTTCTCCCTCTAACAGATGCCTTAATGTTTTCTGTATTCTT
The DNA here is from genome assembly GCA_963573935.1 of Arctocebus calabarensis. Lineage (NCBI taxonomy): Eukaryota > Metazoa > Chordata > Mammalia > Primates > Lorisidae > Arctocebus > Arctocebus calabarensis. Next base: position 25,073 of record CAUYON010037455.1, on the reverse strand, counting down.
TTCTTTCTTTTCTGTGAATAAATTCTGTCTTACAAAAAAAAAAATAATAATAATAATTTAATTAATGATTTTTAAAATTTTCATGGCACACTTAAGATCCTCTTGGGGCACACCAATGTTCCACAGCACACCAGTTGAATCACTGCTCTAGAAGCTGGAAAAAAAGCAAGGAGGCTCAGCTTCTGTGGCTCAACGGGCTAAGGCGCCAGCCACGTACACCTGAGCTGGCGGGTTCGAATCCAGCCTGGACCCGCCAAACAACAATGATGGCTGCAACCAAAAAATGGCCGGGCACTGTGGCAGGCGTCTGTGGTTCCAGCTGCTTGGGAGGCAGAGGCAAGAGATTCGCTTGAGCCCAGGAATTTGGAGGTTGCTGTGAGCTGTGATGCCACGGCACTCTCTCCAGGGTGACAGCTTGAGGCTCTGTCTCATAAAAAAGAAAAAAAAGCAAGGAAACAGATTCTCCTATAGAGCCACTGCAAAGAATCCACCTCTACTAGTATCTGAATTTGAGCACATAAGATCCATTTTGGGGACTTTGGACATTGAGAACTGTAAAATAATCCATTTGCCTTGTTTTAAGCCACTAAAGTTGTAGTAATTTGTTCCAGAAACAGCACAAAACTTAATACAGGAGAAATCCTAGATTCTATGGGATTAGACCAAGATATATGTACTCATGACTCTAAAAAACTAAATGTAAAGTGTTAATATACTAAAATCACTTTCAAGTTTGATGCCTACTGTGCAATTTCCAAGCCAAAGAACTCCATGTCTTCTTTTTCTCAGTCACTCCGCTTGGTGTTCCTCTGTTGGGGAGGGGGATGTGTTTTCAATAAATGTACAACTCACTTAGGTTTACAAAATGATGAAAAGAAAAACAGAGAAACAAAAAGTAGATATAAGCTGCCTCTTTCCCATTTGCCCTCAGTTTTCTCATTGCCCAGAGTTGGTCACCAAACACCTACAGGCACCATTTACTTCTTGTAGGTCTGTTATTTCCCGTGTCCTTGTGTCCTATGCTCTGACTTCATGTAACTCACACCCCCTTTCTCCAACCCTGAGGTGACTTCCTATTCCCGGGAACCCACCTCCTAACTAGTCCCATCGCCCAGCACAATAGGCAGTTCACCAGGAAGGGAACAAGCATTTCCTCTGAAGCCCAGAGTAACAATTCTGGCCTCCCCTTCTAAATGGGGCAGACGATGGGTTTTTGGAGGCCAGTCTAGTGTGGCTGACATGATTGGCCAATAAGACATGAGTGAAAGAATGAGGGGGTAAGTGGAGACATTAATCGAGCATTACTATGTACCCGAAACATTGAAGAAACATTCATTTTATCTTTAAATAACCCGGCTAGGAATTATTTTCTCCTTATAAAAGAACAAACTGAAGCACAGAGTGGTCAACTTGCCCAAGGCTACTTAAGTAATAAAATGGCGCCACTAAGACCGAAACTCAACATCTTTTTAGCTAACTAACAATTGCACAAAAACATGGGTAGAATGAGAGGCCCTTCCACCACTGCCTGGTGTGACCTGCCTTCAGCCCACAGGCCCAGGGTTGCCCCTACCCCATCAGATGCAGAATGGAGTGGGCTCCTCACTGCCCTCTCATTCCAACCGTTGATTCTAATCCCACCTGCTATTTGAGGATGCATTTGTTCCCTGTCAGCCAGAGAGCAGTAAAAGAAAGAAATCTCCTTTAACACTTAGCAATTTAGTGTATTGTAACAAATGCAAGCTCTGCTGGGTGATCCTCGGGCTCCTCCTCTGCCACCACTTTGTCAGGGTTCCCAATCAACCACAGATGCAGGATGGAAAAACCACTTCTCCGTGGGACCCTGAGCCTCAAGGCCTAAGTCATTTCCAGCAGCCTATCAGGGGCGACTTATAAATGAAGGCAAGCCATTAGCAGCTCTCCCATTCTGTGATTCTGATTCTCCCCTCCAGGATCACCAGGCCACGCATAAACCCTGAAGAGATGGGGACAAAATGAGTGTGGATGCCTGAGAGAGACCTTGAGGCCAACCAAGAAATGGCCTCCTATTTTCTTTTTATTTATCCCAGAGAGACATCAAGAGAAATATACTGCTCTTTCTAACTCCAAATTCCCAGCAGACACAAAAGGAATCACAAGTAACCATTGCCTAAAAATCAATTTTGAAATAGTGGCCCTACAAAATATTGAGCCTGCAATGTTGTATTTCTTGATAAGTTGAGGCCAGAAAGCACTACCATAATAGGTGTATTGTTTTTGTGTCCCCAGAGCCTAATGTGTGGGCATAGGGGTAGAAGAAATAAGCACTCTTATTCCTGGAGCTTGGTTTGCTGACAGCTAGCTCATTCATGCCTAATGAGCAGACCCATCCCCATATGCACAGAAGTTGCACCCCGCTAATGCTTCCTGACATGCAGTTGATTTAAGGCTAACATCCCTCACAGAGGAGAATTTCACCAGTCTCTAAAGGTTCAAAAATAATGATGTGTTGAGGATAAAGACACACCATTTATTCTATTCTTTCTCTAACAGAGAACAAAAAAAAAAAGTTATTTAAAGGCAAAGATAAGAAAAAATGCACTTTAATACAATTACAATTTTAAAGGGCTTGCCAAGAAAATATTTTCAGCTGCCAAGTCAGCAATTTCCTTAAGATTTCCTAACAGAGGAAAAAAGAGATTAAAGGAAAAGAAATTATCAGGGGAAATTTTACTATAGTTTAAAGAACAGCAGGTGGTACACAGTACATTATTACTTTTTTATTCATTACTTGCCTCAGAGACTCTAAAAACACCAGCAAACTGACAGATAGCAGCCGGGTACTCTGACCTTATGAATACCAAATCTGTACAATAAGAAGATCAACCTGACCTTCTGTGCTTTGCCCCACCACATCTATTACCGTTCTTTAAATCATACATTAGCATCCTCCGTGATTTGCAGGTAAGGAAATCTGGAGTTTCAGAAGACAAAGACCATTCTGGGAACTCAGGAAAGGCCTGTGAGGAGAAGACACTCAGCTACTCATCTACTCCTGACACCCTCGCCCAGCCCTCCATCATCAGCTGGCCTCCCTCTAACCCCACCAAATGGATCCTTTTGTTACATCCATACAATGGGGGCTCAGCTCCCATAGCTCAGTCAGTAGGCCGCCGGCCACATACACCAAGGCTGGCAAGTTCGAGCCCGGCCTGGGTCTGCTAAACAACAATGACAACTGCAACCAAAAAATAGCTGAGGCCAGCTACTCAGGAGGCTGAGGCAAGAGAATTGCTTATGCCCAAGTGTTTGAGGCTCCTGTGAGCTGTGATGCTAAAGCACTCTACCAAGTGCAACATAGTGAGACTCTGTCTAAAAAAAAAAAAAATCCAGACAATGGGAAACATGACCCGCCTTAAACCATTGGTTTAATGAGATACCCAAGTTTCCCTCAGAGATTTTAATTTCAGAAGTTAAAAAAAATTATGCCTCAGGATGAGTTGGTAAACATTTTTCATTATAAAGAATTTTGGTAAATTGCCTTGGAAAAAATAAACTCAGCCAGTAGGCCGCCACATACAACAAGGCTGGCAAGTTCGAGCCTGGCCCAGCCTGCTAAACAATGACAACTGCAACCAAAAAATAGCCGGGCCCAGCTACTTGGAAGACTGAGGCAAGAGAATGGCTTATTTGAGGTGTTTGAGGTTGCCTGTCTGAGGAAACATGACTAGCCTTAAACCATTGGTTTAATGAGATACCCGAGTTTCCCTCAGAGATTTTAATTTCAGAAGTTAAAAAAAATTATGCCTCAGGATGAGTTGGTAAACATTTTTCATTACAAAGTGCACAAGAATTTTGGTAAATTGCCTTGGGAAAAATAAGAGTTCTACTCCTGAGCTTATCAACTTTCAATTTATTCTAGAGCTGTACGCGCAGTTTGTGTATTATTTATATTTTTAATTCTCCTCTCTCTTGCCGTTTGCCTTTTTAGCCATTCTAATGTTCTCAGAACCTTCCCAAGAGCACTGCAAGGAATACATTTCACCATTTTGTAGTATATTCACCAGAGCATAAAGAGAAATGTAAAATCCTAATTACTTCATCTTTTCATCAGTTTGATAGTGTATATGGTGGGAAAGAAGCATAAATCACCTCAATAATTAAAATTTAAAAATTATAAATTTTATTTATTTTGCTATTAATTTTTCAAATATTATTTGTTAAGAGCCTATAATATTCAAAATATTCTACAAAAAATATATATATGATGGAAGAGAAAGAAGAAAAAGATACATGGTTTGTAACCTGACAATCACATTTCACATTTGGTTAGTGCAATTTTCAAAGTGTTACCACTTCAAAATAATTTATTATTTATTCCTTCACCTTCAATAATATATATATTGAATGTCTACTGTGTATCAGACTCTGAGACAGATTTGGTAATATATAAAATTGCTCAGTAGCAGAAATTGAGTCCTGTTCTTTTCAAGTAAAGGTCCAACTCTTTTTTTTTTTTTTTTTTTTTTGCAGTTTTTGGCTGGGTCCAGGTTTGAACCTGCCACCTCTGGTCTATGGGGCCAGCACCCTACTCCTTTGAGCCACAGGCTCTGCCTTAAAGGTCCAACTCTTAATAGCTATCATTTTACTGGACACATATTATATGCTAGGTGCTACATTAAATACTTTATTAACAATAAAGACAGCCAAAATTTATTGACCTTACCAGATGCCAGGTATTATGTGCTGGAAGATGATCCTCAAGGGTTCTCTTGCATCCCTACACATCTTGCAAACAGAGGCCCTGGCTGCCTTTGTTCTGGATTTTCTTTTTAATGTAACATGTGTATAGCTACCAGTCTCAAAAGACAGATTGTCTTCTTCCTGAGCAAAGCAAAAGATTTACTTACTGCCCATTATAAAAAGTTGGGGTTCCCTAGGATTGGAGTTCCTCTGTGTAAGGCAACTGACTGTACATGCAGCCATCATCTGGCCCGCATAACTCTGCCTGTGGGAAGTGGAGCTCAAGTCACCAGCTTAACTGCTGATCTGCTGGCTGCAGTAATAAAATGACTGCACGTAATAAAATCAATTATCTCTGATCTAGGAGTCGTGTGACTTCTGCCAGCCACCACGAAACTGTAGCAGACTAACTTTCCAGCTTACAAGTAGAGCAGTGCCTCAGACTCTTCACGGTTCTCGATGCTGCTGAGTACTTTACATATGTGATTGCACTAAACAGTCTCAATAATATTCATATGATCCTTATTTTAGAATAAAGAATTCCAGGCTTAGAGATGTTAAAGAACCTGCTCAAGGTCACACATAGATGGTCCTTCTCCGCCAGCTTCTCAGTGATTTTTGTTCATGGTAAATGCCCTGATTCCATCCCAGAATGTAAGGATCCAAGGGTATGATCATGAGAAATGCTTCTGAGATGCTGCTGAATAATGGGCTAGAGCCGGCAGGCCTAAGGGCGAGGCAGCAAGACTCTTCCCAGTGAGATGAGTTGTTTTCACCTCTGCAGGCCAAGCTCCAGTCTTTGCATTTATTGGAACAGGAAAATCTCAAATACAGAGGTACATGTACAATCCCAGCACTTTGGGAGGCTGACAGAAGACGGACATAAAGCCAAGAGTTTGAGACTGACCATCCTGGGAACATAGCAGACTCCTGTCCCTCCAGACACGGAGAATGCACCTTTAGTCGTAACTACTCAGGAGGCTGACACAGAAGGACAGCTTGAGCCCGAGAGTTTGAGGTAGCAGTGAGCTATAACTAGGCCACACTCTCTAACATGGGTGACAGAGCAAGAACTGTCTGTAAAAAAGAAATTTTTAAATAAATGAGTGCCCACCTGTACTGAGGTAAAGGAAGGTTAGAGAGAGTCATGTTTTAGAAAGTGATTCTAATAAAAGAGCTGTCCTAGGGCTAGGATCAGGCCAGGCTTGGAAGCAAGAATGGGAACCCAAGTTAGAGAAGGGAGAGGAAGCATAGATGGAATCAGGGAGGCCATCACTGCAGCTCAAACAGTAGTGTGACGGGTCTCAACGAACAGCCACCATCAAAAACTCCCACTTCAGAACTGACAGTAAAGTGACCTACCAAACTCCCAAACACGACTCATTCTGAGACGTCGCCCTTGAGATAAACAGAGCCTGTCAGTTGCCAAATCTGTTAGCCTGGAGTTCCTTCTCCCTTTGACTCAGAAAGGTGACACAGGGCACATGGATGAGCCTGTTAATATTCTCCCAGTCACAGATCAACCGACCAACAGCACAAACACTTTAAAACTATTCAGCATTGTGTGCAATGAGAAGAACCCGTCCCCAGGAGGAAGCGGGTCCCTTAACCCGATGGGTATGCCACTAGGGGACGGTATGTCAGGGAGACAGAGAGCGTATCAACACAGCTTCCAGTAGGAAAACACGAACAGGCAGAGAAATCAAAAGTGTTCTCTCGGATCTGATGGCTGAGCATGTCCAAAATTTGGATTGCCCCCACAGGTGAGCCAGAATCCTAAATAGAGTATTTGGGATGATTTAACATTTAAAAAAAGGAGATATAGCATCAGCTGCACAGACAACAGCCCAAATCAGACCCAAGAGCATGGACAGTCCTGATTTCCACACACTAGACATTTTTTGTGATCCGTTGGGAAAAATTCTCAAGAGCTATTAATACCCTTTAACCTCCGCTATATATCATGGCAAAACAGAAGAAGTTATAATTGGGGAGTGCAATATAAAAGGTAAAGGTCAAACAATGCACTAAAATACTGCTTGATATACAGAGTGCTGTGCAAAAGTGCTGATGCAGGAAAAATGACTATTGATTAAATCTGGTGCTTCAAATCCCTGCTAATGCCATAAAATTTAATGAATTACAAAGGGAACACAGAAAACACAAAGCAAACTATGGGAGGCACAGCTTCAGTGATTTTCTTAATTAAGGTAAGTTCCGAAAACATACACTGATATTTTTAAAGCCAATTCTTTAAAGATCAAAATGGCATCTTTATTCATACTTATCTAATGCAACTTTCTATTCCTTCTTGAAGAGAATTTACTATTCACATTAAGAAACAGCCCTGGAGACTGTAGTGCTGTTGTGCCTTTTCTTAACAGCCAGCATAATTTGGGCTTTGAAAAGTTCAAGGCAAGCATCCCCACAGTCCTCGGTCAGAGTCCTTGTCCTGAGCTGCCCAGGTGCCCAACAGCAGCAATGAAGGCGCAACTGGGGTCACCTCCAGCTCACTGTCATTCTTTGTGATTGTGCAAGGCCTACAAGAAAGACAGTGATGGGGACGGTCTTGTTCATTTTGTACCTTGCTCAGTGAGGAATAGGACTGTGAATCGTCTTCACAGCTCCTCACAGAACATGGCAGGAGGCATTTCCACCCAGTGACAGCAGCATGTTCGATGGCCTCTCTCGGTTCCGTCCCCCACACAGCTGCCAGGGCGATCAAACCAAAACAAGTCTGAGCTGTGACTTCACTTTACAAACATGCTCTCAGTTGCACAGATACCAATTCTGGCTTCCTTATTTAGGGAAAGAACATACTGGAGGGCCGGGCATGGTGGCATATGCCTATAGTCCCCGCTAGTCCAGAGGCTGAGATTAGAGGTTTGCTTGAGCCCAAAAATCCAAGAGTTTGAGGTTTCTTTGAGCTATGACACCAAGACACTCTAACCAGGGTGACAGAGTAAGACCGTTCCAAAAAAAAAGAAAGTACTGGAAGGATTGCAAACAGAGAGGTCAAAGAATCAAGGTACAGCCTAGAGAACCAGGCTTAAGAACCATTCCCGTATCAAGGGAGGCAAAGAACAACCAAGATGGGGCCACAGGAATGGCCTGCAACTATCTGCTCTGGACACCTCTACCCCTGGGTACCCAAGCTCACCACTGCACTCACAGACTCTTCCCTGCTCATCCTCAGTCCTAGGCCAAAGTATCCATTTGACAGAGACTGGTTACACGACAGCCCTGGACCTGCCTGGTAGCTTTAGAAGAGAACTTCTCTCCCTAGAGGAGGGAATAGCTGCCCATGTGAATGGGAAGGCTATCCAGGATACCAAACAGACATAAGTAAATTCAGACTCCTCAACAAAACTCCAGAGCCCACAACAGAAAGTACCAGAGCCTTAATTTATCAAAGAAGTATGGTGGGGATGTAGCCTGGTTTTTCTAGGACAGTCTTGGTTTTTTATTTTTGTCCTAGAATAATTGTTAATGAGAACGCTTTCACCCTCAGAAGTGTCTGGGTTTGGAAAACTGATCTAGTCGTCCTACTTACAAAGCTTTTCATGGTGTGGTCTCCTCCTGTCTTGCCAACTTCCTTTTCTTTATTCCAATGATCTAGAACAACAAAAAAAGCTTAAGCTTCCTTATATACACCAGGCCTTTTTTTACCTCCAAATCTTTGCTCCTATCGCTCTATCCAGCATCTCCTTTACGTTTTCTCTCTCCCATCCTTTACTATCCAAATGTCTCCCCTTACAAGGGCTACTGAGTTATGTATGGGTCCGCGACTCCCAACTGCTTGTTCATACATGCATCCATCCTGTGCTTACTGGATGACATCGCGATCATCCATTTAGGAAGGCAGCATCTCCCCTTGACTACACGTTGTCTATGAGGAGCTGTGACCGGCTCATCTCAGCTCCATCAGGGCTTAGCACAGGGTCTGACACGTGGAGAGTGGAGCTCTCAGAAATAACTAGTGAGTGAAAGAATCACACATGTTTGAAAAACAGAAATGAGCTGAGAAAAGAACAGAGTGAGGCAGAAAGTAAAAAGGAGAAAGGGAGGCAAAAAAAAAAAAACATGAAGGAGAATAAAGCAAAGTCCTGAGCTGACCACTCAAGGCAAAGGTGGCTCTAAGTCCCAAGCCTCCAAATCATTCTACACATCAAGCTCAGAGCTCAAAGAGGTTCCACCTAATGAGTGGGACCGGGGCAGAATCTAAAAGGTAAAAAAAAGAAAAAATTGCTATTTCCAGTTGATTTGTTAGATTTTTAGAGCAAGACCCAACCAATATTTGAGAGCACTCTAGGCAGGTCCAGACCCTCAGGAATTAGGCGGTATTATCCCCAGCAGGGTCACCAGGATTCAAGACAGAGAGAAGCCATGGGCACTGAGGGGCTGAGGCAGGGGTGGTGGCAAAAGAATCCTGAGGCCTGGGGACTCCCTTATACCCACTGACTGCAAAGTCACCTGCGGCAAGACTACTTCCTGGTACTCCAACACCATGGTCAAGTCTGAGTCCAGGCCTTGGACCAGTAGAAATTTCAGGCTAATGAGCAGCACCCACCAAGTAGCAGGGCTGGAAACGGCAGAGCCTATCCCCTGCAATTAAAGGCAACCGCGACCACAGCTTTAGATAAACAAGATCTGGAGGGGGTGGGGAGTATCCATATGCTTTCCCTCTGAGAAATCCAATATATAGGTTTTGGTCTGTTAAACTACATGTTTATTTTCCTTCAAGGCAAAAACGAACATCTGTCACTGCGGCGCCCTTGTACTTAATTTACATTGTAAACACTGGGCTTCATCAAATGCTTTAATCAAGCCAGAGAAAATGGAAAGCTTGCAGGCCAGGGCAGCAAGACAAGCCCTGGCGGAACTGCCTTCCACATTCCACCTGGGTCAGCAGGAGTCCCAGCCGTGTCCGCTGTCCCGCACGTCTTGTTTGTTTTCTTTATTACAGATTCATGTGAAGGTACAAACCATTAGGTTCCAGTGTTTGCAGTTGTCAGAAAGTCCCTGTTGTAGCTGTGTCCTGTACCCAGGGGGTGTGCCATATACCCTTACGTTGTGCCCATTAGGAGGGAACACACCAATAGCCCACCTCCCGCTTACCTGCTCCTTCTCATCTCTACCTCACCCTCCCCGCCCCCAACTTGAATTGAATTGAGTTTTTCTTTTGTGTGGACATGTATTAGTTCATCTACTGGCTTCATATGAGTATTGAATACATTGGATACTTGCTTTTCTTTGCTTTTTTTCTTCTTTTATTTTATTTTATTTAGTTGTTGTTGTTGTCATTGAGACAGTCTCACCCGGTGCCCTGAGCAGAGTGCAGTGGTGTCATCCTAGCTCACTGCAACCTCAGATTCCTGGGCTGCAAGCATCCTGCTGCCCCAGTTTCCCAGTTGCTGGGATTACAGGGCACACCAGGACGCCAGCAGGGGTTTTTTATTTTTAATTCATTTATTTGTTTGTGTGTCTGTGTGTGGAGATGGAGTCTTGCTCTTGCTCAGACAAGTCTCGAACTCCTGAGCACAAGCTCAGCCTCCCACAGTGCTAGGAATACAGACACAAGCCACCACAGCCCTGGGGATTCTTGCTTTTCCATTCTCGTGATACATTACTAAGAAGAATGTGTTTCAAATCCACCCAGGTTGATACAATCCTGCACTTCCTCATCTGAGCTGTGCTCCATTGTTACTCATTGTGCTCTGGGTTTGGGCTTCTTTGTACAAATTGGTACTTTCTTCTCTCACTTCTAGCATTGCTGCTTCTTGCTGGGGGGGAATTTCTGGGGAGGGACCAGAGACAGAAATGGTTAGGAGACTGAAAAAGAGATACGGAAACATCTGTTGGTTGCTAGCTGTGTCTCCTGATGGATTTGAAAGTGAGACAGACCCACGCACCAGTCTCAGCTCTACGGTTGCTGGCTGCGTGCTTTGGAATGAGCTACAGACTTTAATGTTACTGACCTTGCACGAACACAGTTCTTAGCACATACATCATCAACGTGCACTAAATTTTAGCTATTATAGGAATTTGTGCCCAAAGTGTATTGGGTTCTGTTAGCCCCCTATGTCATGCAGCTAGAAGAACAGTCCTCTCTGCTCAGCTCCAAACTGTAGGCACCTGGCTCTGTGTCATAAATATTCTTTAGTATCAAACTCCAAAGCCCAGACTCTAGTGTTTTCAGAGGCTGGAAAGATGACCAGAGTACTGGGGCATCCTCGTAACTTTGGGTTTTAAGCCTGTGACATCTCACTAAACTGTCTATTTTCCTGGATGTTTCTCTATTATTTCAGGAGCCTTACTAAAGGCAAATAGCAATTCTGAGTACCTCCCTAACTTTCAAAGTTCCCATCTGGGCAAATCATAAACTTTTATTCAAAAGAGATGGTGTCTGGTAGGGCAGAACCAAGTTGTTCTCAATGGCAAAATTTTATCTGCCCTGAATCACTTTTTTCCATCCAAGAAGTTACAGATGATTAACTTGTCCTCTAATAAGTGCTGGCAGAACTTTCCTACAGAAAAACCTAAAAAGTGGACCAGGCACAGTGGCTCACACCTGTATCCTAGCACTCCAGGAGGCCAAGGCAGGTGGATTGCTTGAGCTCACAAGTTGCAAGATCAGCCTGTGCAAAAAGCATGACTCCCCCATGTCTACCAAAAATAGAAAGAAACTAAGGCAAGAGGATCTCTTTAGCCCTAGAGTCGGAGGTTGCCGTGAGCTATAACACCACAGCACTCTACCTAGGGTGACAACTGGAGACTCTGTCTCAAAAAAAATTTAAAAAACCTAAAAAGAGAATTTTCAGCTATTTTACAGTTATTGCCACAATCGCTCTCATGCAAAATACAGAAATGCCTGTTGCCTATGAGCCTCCGATTCGCCAGTATAGCTGAGAGTAGGGTCAGTCTGAGGACAGACCACAGCACATGTACACTGTCGTAACTGACTTCTCTCTACATGGCCCTCAACCTTCAAAAACAAAAAGAAAAGGGCTGTGCCTGTGGCTCAAAGGAGTAGGGCGCTAGCCCCGTATACTGGAGGCGGCAGGTTCAAACCTGGCCCCAGCCAAAAACTACAAAAAAAAGGAAAGAATCATAGTAAGAGGACCCTTCCCTCTGACCTACATGACATGCCCCCTGGCAAACTATTAAGCATGTTTCCAACTACACAGAAACCCACTCCTAAAATGCCATTAGGCAATTATTCACACAGAAGTTTAAGATTAGCAAGCCTACCCCTAATGTTCACCCCTACCAAGAAGCCAGATGCCCTTATTTCAAAAGGATGGGTTGTTATTTTCCATTCATCCAATTGCCTCTATTTACCAATATAGGATACTCTATAATACTGACAAAGCTTACGTCTTAATCATTCAAGAAATAAAACTATGTCCCAAGACTTAAAAATCAGCCTTTTATATATCACTTTCACCACTTCCGGGTCATAAGCAGACCCTCATAAGTAACCCCCCCTGCCCTCTAAGCAGGTCATAAGCACACATAAGCAGAATGACCCAGGCAGATGTGGACACTTGAAAGCTCAATCCAGATCAGGCCGGACGCCCCGGAAGCAGCATTTGCTATGCCCCTATTCCACCTAACCCATATAAAGACAATTTTATGCTTCAAAAGTCAGTCAGCCATTTACTTTTTATTTTTATTTATTTTATTTTATTTTTTGAAGGTAGAGTCTCACTCTGTCACCTGGGTAGAGTGCCATGGTGTCATAACTCACAGCAACCTCAGACTCCTGGGTTCCAATGATCCTCTTACCTCAGCCTCTTGAATAGCTGGGACTATAGGCGCCTGCCACAATACCTGGCTAATTTTTCATATTTTTAGTAGACACAGGTTTCACTTTTGCTCAGCCTGGTCTCGAACTCCTGAGCTCAAGCAATCCACCTGCCTCAGCCTTCCAGGGTGCGAGGGTTATAGTCGTGAGCCACCAGGCCCAGCTGTGTTTTACTTTTTAAAGTCAGTGCTAGAGACAGAAGCAGGTCCCCAGGCCCCTGCATATCCAGCCTAGTGCCAGATCAAGAAGCCCTGCAGCCAAAAGACTCCTGAATTTCTCTCTAAAGTTATTTATCTTTTCACTCACTATTGAAATAATTCCTCCTAAAGCATCACATCACAAAACTCAGGGATTTATCTACAGAGGGGTCTTCCTGAAAAGAGATTTACGGGACTGGTCTGAAAGCTACTTTTGCAGGGCAAGTCCATGATTTGGGGTGGACAATATGTTCCAAATGTGTTTTATCAATAGTTTGTTTTGTAAATATGTAATTCACATTATATATAGCATTATATAGTACTATAATGTTATATATAACATTATTTTAATTGCCCTTTATCAAAGAATGGGTGGTTCATAGAGATTGTGGGGATACAAGGCCCTAAATCATCCTTTGACACTACCATGGTTCTAGTCACTCTTAAAACACTCTTACATATGCTGAGTGAAAAATAATTTTTAATTTCTCCCTCCAGCCTATGGAATTTCCTCAGGGCTGGAAGTTGGAAGACAGTTGTTGGGTCACACCACAGTGGAGCCTCTACAGCGCCTGTGTCATCTCACACAGTGGTTCACAACAAGGTGGTCACGGGTGACTTCAATGCATAATCCTGATCTAGTGAGAAAAACCAGATGACTTGATCTGGGATACCCAAGTTCAAGTTATACTTCTGTCAAGGATCACCTATATGGCTCAGAGTAAGTCATTAAAACTGAGCTCAGCTTTTTATATGAGTAAAATGAGAATGGTAACAATGTCTGCACTCCTGTCCTCAAAGGTCATGATAAGGACTAAATGAAAAGACAACTGTGACTTGTTTACAGCCCCCAGAGCTCTGCCGCTCCTCCAGATGTTAGCCTTACCGCTTGGGGACCTGTGCTCCCACCATCTAAGGACTTGGAGGCTTTCCTGGCCTGTAGTCCCAGAACTTCTGCCTTTTCCTTTATCTCTGCTTAATCCCAACTCTTTCCATTTCAATGAAGAGACTCATTCAATTTATCTCAGACATAAGTTTGCATATAAACCCAAATATGGAGTTGAAATGGATCTGGAATTAGAATCCAGACGCCATCAGGAACCAAGGGACCTTCAACTGTGCCCAGCATATTCCCCTGGGCCCTGCAGTCTGTCCAGCAGGAAGTCCGTTCCACCCTTTGCTTATCTTCTCTCCTAACCCCACACAAATGCTCAGCAACCTGGTGGAACAACTGCACCTACCCTCTATGCACCATTCTAGTATCAGCCACAGTTACAAATGACCAAATATTCTCAGTATTTTCTATTTCAAACCCCTGAAAGAAGAAATACAACCAGCATGAAAACCTCTGGCTAATCCTGGGTCAGTAGGGTGATAGGTCATAGCAATCTTGGATCAAGTTCTTGGGTTTATTTAGAGACCTTGGGCTCCAGGTATCAATGTTGAGGCCCTTTCAGCTACCTAATGGGCCTCCAGGAACCCAGTCTACTGCTGGTCCCCTTCTTTATCTCTGCCTTCTCTACTCCCTAAACATGAGACAAATCTCTCTCCTAAACTGCTGAGACTATGTCAAGTCATTTTTTTTTTATTTGAGACAGTCTCACTTTGTCACCCTCAGTAGAGTGCCATGGCATTACCTCACAGCAACCTCCAACTCCTAGGCTTACGCCATTCTCTTGCCTCAGCCTCCCAGTAGCTGGGACTACAGGCACCTGCCACAATACCCGGCTATTTTTTGTTGCAGTTGTCATTGTTGTTTAGCAGGCCCTGGCCAGGTTGGAACCTACCAGCTTCGGTGTACACTGTGCTACAGGTGCCAAATACACTGTGCTAAAGTCAAGTCTTGACACAGCCCCTGTCCTGATGTTTAGAGCTCTCAGAAAGAATTTGCTGGTCTTGTCACTGGTGAGGGTAGTCAGTACCCTGTTGTGCCCAGATCAGTCACAAACCCTACCTGGGTTTTAGAAAATGGTTTGGTAGGCATCGTTTCTCATGCATACATCTTCATTATGGAGTTGGTACCTGCTGTGGTGTGTTATAAATTCTTTTCTCTTTTCCTCTAGGGCTACTACAAAGTTCTAGGGCAGGGAAAGCTCCCAAAGCAGTTGGTTATTGTGAAGACAAAATTCTTCAGCAAAAGAGCTGAGAAGATTAAGGGTGTTGGGGATGGGAAGGGTGGTGTCCTGGTAGCTTCAGGCCACATGGAAGAAGGTTCATTACATACTAAAAAACTGCCTTTTTTTTTTTTTTTTTTAAGAAAAGAACTCTTTCCTAAGCTTCCCAAGCTTTGGGGGATTTTTAGTTACGTTCCATGAACCTCAGAGATAAAAACTAAATTCAGGTTTCCCTGGTTGTCTAAATAATGAGCTACTGTAATCTCCAGCTTCTACAAATAACCTTCCCTTCTCCAGAACTGGAAATAACTAAAGGCTCAGGTAACCTTCCCAATATAATCCTATGTCCCCGGGATACCCTGTACTAAAAAACAAAGTCTTTGTCCACCGTACTGTCACTCCTGTGTTGCGCCCTTTCCTGCGGAATCCGGAATCCGTATCTCTCTCACAAACTACTGACCACTGCCCTCTTTTTAAAGGGCTATTTTCCCAGACGTTGCTATTCCTAACTCTACCACGTGATGGCACTGTTCTCCAGCGGCTTCTCTCCTGCCCCTGGATTGAAAAATGAGACCCGAGCGTCTCCTAAATTGCAAAAAGGTTTCTCTTTCTGGTGCTGGAGTGAATATTGTGCTAAACTTCCAAATTTTATCTCTGTTTTTATTTATCTGTATATTTATCTCTGTTTTAGCCTTTTATCTCTGTTTTTATTTCCCCGTCTTTCAAAGACCTGATAACATGCTTGAGAATATTTGAGCTTCATCAGCCTGCATTACACGTAAGTACAAGGGTCTCCTCCCCAAGGGCCATGAGCCAAGACCCAAGGTCTAAGTTCCTGGACTCTCCTAACTTAAAGTCAGTTCCCTGTCTTCCTGTGGAAGAAGTAATTGCCAGTATCTTAAGGTTTATCTTTTGATTGAAAGTAAAAACTACATCAAGACTGGGCGTGGTGGCTCAGGTCTGTAATCCTAGCACTCTGGGAGGTCATGTCGGATGGATTGCTTGAGCAGGAGTTCAAGACCAGCCTGAGCAACAGCCAGATCCTGTTTCTAAAAACTTGCTGGGCGTCGTGATGGGCGCCTGTAGTCCCAGCTACTTGGAAGACTCAGGCAAGAGTGTCACTTGAGCCCAGGAGTTGAAGGTTGCTGTGAGTTATAACATCACAGCACTCTACCGAGGACAACATAGTGAGACTGTCTTAAAAAAACTACATCAAACCAAAAAGCCTTTGCACAGTTGAGGAAACAGCACAATAAAGAGACGACCTACAGACTGGCAAAAGACAGTCTCAAGTCATACATAGAAAAGGGGGTTAATATTTAAAAGATACAAGGAATTCAAACAACTCAATCGCAAGAGAACAAGGAAAAAAATTAAATAGACAAGAAACCTGAATAAATATTTCTCAAAAGAACACATACAAATAGCCAATAGATACATCTTTTAATGCTCAATTATCACTAATCATTAGGTAAGCACAAATTAAAACCACAATGAGACGTAATCTCACAGCTGTCAGAATATCTATTATCAAAAAGGATGCATGATAACAGGTTTTGATGAGGAGGAGAACTCTTGAGTACTACTGGTGAGAATGTTAGTAAAACCATTAAGGAAATTGCCCGTAGGTACCTCAAAAAACTAACAATAGAATTACCATATGATCCAGCAATCCCACTTCTGAATATTTCAAATCCTTGAAAAAGGTTTCAAATCAGTTTGTCAAAGAGATGTCCGAACTCCCGTGTTCATTTTGGCACTACAACAGCCAAGCTGTGGAATCAACCGAGGTGTCCATCAGCAAGTGAATGGATAAAGAAAATGTGACATATACACAGAATGGAATACTACTCGGCTTTTAAAAAGAAGGAAATTGTGTCATTTGCAGCAACATAAGTGGAATTGGAGAATATTATGCTAAGTGAAATAAACCGGGCACAGAAAAGCAAATAATAGAATATGGTCACTTATATGTGGAGTCTAAAAGAATCTAACTCAAAGCACAGAGTAGAATGGTGTTTACAGAGGCTGAGAAGTGGGGCAATGGAAAGATGATGGTCAAAGAGTATAAAATCACAATTAAACAGGAGGAATTTTTATTTTTTGCACAGCGTGTGAATATAGTTAATGATGATGTGTTGTACATTCAAAATTGCTAAGAAAGGCCAGGCACGGTGGCTTACGCCTGTAATCCCAGCACACTGTGAGGCCGAGGCAGGTGAGTTGGAGACCAGCCTCAGCTAGAGCAAGTCCCCTGTCTCTAATAACAAGTGGATGTTGTGGCAGGTGCCTGTAGTACTAGCTACTTGGGAGGCTGAGGCAAGAAAATCACTTGCGCCCAAGAGTCTGAGGTTGCTGTGAGCTATGACACCAAACACTCTACCAGGGGCAACGAAGTTGAGACTCTGTCTCAAAAAAAAACAGAAAACAAAAAACAAACCAAAAAAGATTGCTAAGAGAGTCAATTTCAAATGTCTTCCCACAAAATAAGTAGTTGAGGTGATAGTTATATTAATTAGCTTAAATATTCCACATTGAATTCATAAATCATAGCATTATGTTTTACCTTAAATTCATAAATCATAGCATCTGTAAATTATCAATTTACATTTTTTTTGAGACAGAGTCTTACTATGTGGCTCTTAGTAGAGTGCTATGAAATCACAGCTCACAGCAACCTCAAACTCTTGGGATTAAGCAATTCTCTTGCCTCAGCATCCCAAGTAGGTAGGACTATAGGCGCCAACCACAAAACCCAGCTATTTTTTGGTTGTAGTTGTCATCGTTTGACAGGCCTGGGCTGGATTCAAACCTGCCAGCTCTGGAGTATGTGACTAGCACCCTAGCCACTGAGCTACAGGAGCCAAGCCAATTTACAATTTTTGAAAAAGTCATTTGTGCCATTCTCAGGAATTAAATAGGGTGCCCTAGGCAAAGCATCTGACATAGTACTTGGAGAATAGTAGGTGATTAATAAATGTGGACTCCCTTTTCTCATTTCCTGTCCACAAGCCTGGACAAAGATTTATTCTAAAATCTGTGTTTGCATAGGCTCCAGAGCCTCGCAGTCTAATCCACCTTAAATATATGGCGCTATGTGTTTATTCAACTGAATTGCAATTACCAACGTGAGATGCAAAAGATAAGGATTTAACTGCAGGATTATGAAGAAAAGGCAAACCTGCTCTATAGAATACAGTTTTAAATAAGAACTATTGTCACCCTAAATAAGTGGCTTCAACAACATTGAAGTTCTTCCTCTCACAAACTGGACTCACGGTGACACAGGCTCCTTCCCTGTTGTCACTCACCCATACCTAGAGTATTGCACTTGTCTCTACAGTCCAAGGCGCCTGTTACCATGTCAGCATCACAGCCATTAGAAAAAGAAGAAAGCAAAGAAGACCAGCCAGCCACCTCCCCCTGAGGATACACGGCAGAAGTTTCACCGGTCACACCTCTTTCATTTAGAACTCAGTCACATTTGGCTCCAAGGAGGCTGGGAGGTCAGGGAGGCTAATAGGGATCCGCTGAAATGCTATTACTAAAAAGGAAAGAGAGAACAACCTGGGAGAAAACTGGCAGCTGCTGCCACGATGCTAATCAGGAGTTTCTCCCTACCAAAACGAATAGCGAAGCCAGGACCATTCATGTATGCCGAAAACTATCCAAGCTGCAAGTAACAAACCATTTATTTCAAACAACTCCATAAAGAAAATTTAACATCAGCCCAAACCCATATATAAATGACAAAGACTTTCAGCTCAATCAAGGGAATATAGCCAAATAAGAAAACATTAAACATTTCATCCTGTAAAATCACCAATCCTTAGAGCTGGTGGGAACCTTAAAGGAGATTTAGTGCCGTCTTCTGCTCGATGCAAGAATTCCCTCTACAGAAATCTTGACTAAAGCTATCGCGTCTCTGCTGAACACTTTCAGGGGATGGTACCTGTGGCTTGTATGTCCAGAGTTCCTCCAAAGTTGGGGACAAAGGCAGACATGGGCAGGGGAGGCAGGCTCAGGACACAGACCTCTGGAGGCGCAAAGGGCAAAAGCCCCAACCTCAGGCTCTGCCAACAGTACCAGGCATGGTGGAGAGCAAGGGATTTTTAGTGGATCCAGAAAGGAAAATTTGAAAACAGGATATATCTTTCTCCAACATAGCTTTGGAGAACCCAGAATATCCAGTTGTCTATGCCTGAAAGGAATGGCTCCTGGTAATAGTGATGGAAAGAATCCATGGACATTTGGCAGGAGACCTAGAAACATGTATCTGGGGCTCAGGGAGAAGGTCAAAACCAAATACATTGAATTAGCTGGACTTGAAAAAGCAAGCTACAATAGCAAAAAGACACAGAGGTGAGGGAAGCAGGCAACAAAACTGGCTTTTAGAGAGTGGAGGGTAGAAATGCCAGAAAAGGAGGAAGATGGATCACAGTGTTTGGGGGGATTTAATACATAAATAAATGGAAGGAAAGGAGGGAGAGGGGAAGATAGAGAGAAAAAGACAGAAGGAGGAGATGGTTATGTACGAAGTACGTGCGGAAATAAATTGGTAGCAGTTGTTTTAAAACTTATCAGCTGAGTCTAACTTCTCAGGCCTTGTTTGGGGATAGCATTTCTTCCAGATGAAGGCGTGAATAAAACCTGAAATGAATGAGTCCACAGAAAAGAAAGGAGTGGATACAGCAGTTCCCTGATGATACCCTGCCAACTTACAACCCCCTTAAAATTAGCAAGCCCTCTGCGTCCGTGCTGGCATTTCTCTCTCCTTTTCTTTTTTTTAACTTTGATTGACAATATGCAAAATGCCCTTCTCTTTATTTATTATGCCTTGCCATCTCCCTGCTCTTTTCTCCATCTTTTTCCCCACTCTGTTTCACTTTCTCACTCACTCCCTCCTCCTAAGAAGATAAAATAAATGTTATACTTTTATATCTTTGAACAAAAAGAATGAGCCCACATCCCTTCAGATTAAAAAAAAAAAACCATCCAACAGACTACGCTGTAGGACACTGTCCTACAAACTGGAGCAGTGGTGATGCCTCAAGGCTCTGCCACAGTGAGCTGGGCTGGGCTCATGACCCAAGCAAGGTCAATATCCATCTCTCCTTGGGGCCCTTTTAAACTGAAGCTGCTTGTACCCACCCAATTGTAGGGGGACATAGGTAGATAAGGACTTCCATCCTCAGTCTGAGAGAGCTGTGTTTCTTTCATTATAAATGGATGGGGGTCCACTCCAGTGGTGAAAGATTTCTGGACTACTCTAGTCTTAAAATATTCTCAAATTACAGTAAATAGAGAAGGAAGGAAGGAAAGAAAGAAAGAAAGAAAAAGAGAGAGAGAGAGAAGGAGAAGAAAGAGAGAGAGAGAGAAAGAAGGAAAGAAGGAAGGAAAGAAGGAAAGAAAGAAAGAAAGAAAGAAAGAAAGAAAGAAAGAAAGAAAGAAAGAAAGAAAGAAAGAAAGAAAGAAAAGAAAAGAAAAGAAAAGAAAAGAAAAGAAAAGAAAAGAAAAGAAAAGAAAAGAAAAGAAAAGAAAAGAAAAGAAAAGAAAAGAAAAGAAAAGAAAAGAAAAGAAAGAAATTGAAGCTGGACTAGAGAAGCTTTTCCTCTTCATTTTCTATGATCTTAGAATATGAGCCTGGAGTAGCCAGTGGACACATCACCTGCCCATGGCTGAGCCTGAGCTAGTCAAGTCAAATAGCAGAAAGAGAGACAAGCGATGGAGTCAGACCCCAGGTAGGGATGCAATGTGGCATCAGTGAAGGGGATAAATTCCTAGGAGAGCCTCCCTTAGGGGGCAAGGTGTTCCCTAAGGGACAGTCTAGTACGGTTTTCTGGGGTTGGGTTTAGAGACTTCTTCTCCCACAGAGAAGTCATTTCTAGTAGTAATTAAAGATTCTATCCCATGTTTTTGGGGGGGTGTCAGTTAGGAGAAGGGAGGGTCTTCTCCCAGAGGCTAATCAAATGAATATGCAGGCGTCACCAGCAGAGGACACTGGTGTTTGCTACGGTCACTGACAGTGGAGGCAGCAGTATGGTATTAAGACAAGAAAATAGGTGTGGAGAATGGCAGCAACCTTGGATACCCAACTTGAGGTGGCAAGAAGGGACGTGCTGAAAAATGACGCAGTAGTGTCTTCTGAGTTGGTCAGGTTATGTGAATTGTGACAGCCGGTATAAAAACTGTGAAACATGAAAATAATTCCTTGAAAATCTCCAAAGATGTTATGGGGGAGAAAAACTCACAGAAACACTAGAATTCCTATAAGCAAGCCATAGTAATTTTAATATAAAAGATTATTTTTGTGATTGTAATATGGTAAAAGCTGGCATATACAGATATCAAAGAAGAAAAAAGTTTTCAAGGGTTGGAGTAAAGGATGTCTCGTACTTTTGACAGGATGAGAAGGGTGAAAATCAAGAAAATGGCCCAGATGGGATAACTGCTTTTATTAGTGACTTTCAAGAGAGTTGCCGAAGTATAATGGTGGGCAGAAAGCATATTAAAAGAATTAAGAGGTGTGTAGATGCTGAGAAAGTATAGGCAGCAAGAGCTGATTATGGTTTTAAGAAGTTTGGCTCTGAAGAGAGAAAAGAAATTGAATGACAGAAAACAGGATAACTAGGAAGAAAGGGACAGTTACTGGAAGAGCCAGGATGGGGCAGGGCTCCACTGCTGGAGGGAGAGACCAGAGCTTCTGCCCTCACGAGGCCTCAGCATTCTGTGCTTGACACTTGCCCCTCTGTAAGGGTGAGTTGGAGGCAAACGAATTACTTCAGGTAAACCACTTAGCACGGTGCTGCCAACAAACAGATGCAGGGCTACAGATGCCATAGACAGTGGGAGCGAGGGATAGTGGGGACAGAGATGTAGCCTGGGCAATCAGCTCAGCTCTTTGACCTTGGGCCATAGGAGGTCTCGGTTAGGAAGAAGGGAGGGAAGGCAGGAATGAATCTGCCTCTGCTCAGGGGGCCTTGGTGAGTGGATTCTCACACTGCTGCCCCCCATCTCCTTTGAAATAGAGCAAGAGACAGACAAAGGGTGTCCTGTGTCCTCCCCAGGTGTACTGGAAGAATACACACACACACACACAGAATTCTGACAAAGGCTCAAAGAGATTTCAGCAATAAAATATTAAGTGTGGAGGAATTAGAAAGCTGGGCCATGGTCACCAGATGAATGGATAATAAAAAATGTGGGACATAAAGAGAATATCATTCTGCCCTTACAAGGATGTAAGTTTTGATACATGTCATAACATGGGTGAACTTTGATGATATTATGCTAAATGAAATATACCCAACATAAAAGAAGGAAGGATTCCACATATGTGAGGTACCTAGTATAGGCAAATTGATATAGAGAGAAAAAAGATGGGAAGTTATCAGACCTGGAGGAGGAATAGGGAATTATTACTTAATGGTTATGTTAGATCTGGTAGAAGGTAAACAGGTGGCAAGGTAGTGGCTAAGGATGAAGAATGAGAATTGGATTGTAGCTAGGAACCAAACTGTGGCTAGGAAATGTTCCCTGGGGAAACATGCAGTAAGGCGCTCCTAGTGACCTTTAACTGACTTGGGGCTCATTACCATCCAATTAGCATAGTATGGGTGGAGTTTTCATGAAGAATTCTAGGAGGACTCATGGATAATAAGGAAACTGTTATATAGCCTAGCCTGTTATGTTACCAGATATACCTAGGATAACCCCAACCTCTAAAAGACTACGTGTGTCTGTGTGTTTCTCTCTCTGAGAGCCACTTTTTTGCTTTGCATTCACCGTTGTGTGTGTGATTGCTCTGTATCTGTGGTCACTCTGTCATCAGCTGGACTCGGTACCAGCGCTCATTCTTGACCCTGGAAACCGGGGGACCAGGGACCACCCAGACAGACCTGACAGTTACAGAGCTTCTGTTTAGGGCAATAAGAAAAATTTGGACAAAGATAGTGTTGATGGCTGTATAATATTGTAAATGTAATTAATGCCATTCAATTGTACATTTAAAAATAGTTAAAACGAAAATTTTTATGTTAAATACATTTGCCACAATAAAAAAAAAAGTTTTAAGATGGATCCTGGATGTTGGGCTCTGAATCTAATTTATCCCACTGCAGGATAACAGAACAAGCACATCAACACCCAGACATTCCAGAAGTCCCTGATAGACACTGGCCAGGCCAGCTCAGAGAATTCCACTCTTTGTTTTTTAGTAGCTTTCTCCTCTCAGCTGGCCTCTGGGGCATTTTTAACTCTTTGCTGCTTCTCAGAATTCTCAAGTGTCCTTCAATTTCAAAGCTGGTATATCTTCCCCAACAAAAATACTAAGCCCATCTTAAACCTTGCAAATGTGTTCAGCCTCTGGCATGGCTCATGAAAATACAGCCATTCTCACCTACCACCATTCCCAGTGCTTTATGGTAAGAAGAAAGGCTTCCAAAGGTAGAGCAGAGATTTCAGTTTCTCCCTAAGTAGCTTGATAATAATGATAACATATAGCTCATATAGTAAAAGTTAGCTGTCCTGAAAATAAGCTTTCTTTGCTTTTTCTTACAGGATCATGCTTGCCTGATAACATAATTCTTCAATTGTGTTGTGATGATCTCTTTCATCACCTTCACACTGAGAGAAAACATTTCCCCTGTTTGACTCCCAAATGATTAGCGAGGGGGCTGGAGAGTGGGACAGGGGAAAAGAATGGGAAGGGAAAAGTCTCCAAAATAAAATGGAAGGAGACAGGATTAAATGTCAAATAAAAGGGTCAACTGTGGAGCGGAAGTGGGATACTTTCCACTCTGAGTTTTGATGCTGTTGGAAATGTAAATTTAAAAAAAATAATAATGAGGCTTATACTTGGGAAAAGGAGAGCTTTATTTCTCATAAAGTGTAGCAACCTGCTGCGTTGCATGTTGGGAAGCAGAGTCCCTGACTGAAGCCAGGCACAAGTGCTTCAAAGAAGAGATAAAAGGGAACAGAATTTTATACTGAGTGGAGTGGTCAAATATACATATTCAACAAGCTATAGGAAAATTCATGAATATTTATGAAGGGAACCAACTGCTTGTAATAGTGCTTTACTTTTCCCATCCCCATCATGGCGGGGAACTCAGCTTTTAGGTGTTTCTGGATTCCTGTTGGCCAGAAGGGGTTCATTCAGTTAGCAGATGGCTTAGGATTTTATTTTTAGTTCACAGAAAGAATAGGTGAAGATAAATAGAAATCTCAGGAGATCAGGCAGCATGGTCTCCATCTTCCATTAAGCCATGTGCTCTGAATATCACCACTCAGTTAACCATAAATACAAATTTTTCCACCTTCCCAACAAAAACAATTATTTGTTCACTTTGTTTTGTATCACCTTACTTTTTAACATCAATTGAGCATTTATAGGACATAGTGGATACACATGGTGGGAAGAGAAAAATGTAATTGGCAAAGTCCAGGTCTTAAAAGATCTCAATGGCTAGAGGAAAGGGAAAAGTAAAGCAGCGATTTCTATAGTATCTGGTAAGTGCACTAATAAAGATATGAATGGGCTTTTAGATGAACATCAAGAGCGGGATGGCTGGCTCTCTGCCTTAGGGAGTTGGAGAAGTCTTTACACAGAGGTGACATGGGCTTGGCTTTGAAGTAGGAGGAGGAGCTTGCTGGGTAGCAAAGAAGGCCAGAAAACAGCAAACAGAAAAAAACTTTCCTAAGGACAAAGAATTGAAAGTATGGTGTGTTCAAAAAAATAAATAAATAATAAGGAAAAATTTAGTGATTTAGCATAGCAAAATCTTGTGCTATGCTTTGCCAGGCAAATTTTTTGTTTGTTTGTTTTGTTTTTTTTGCAGTTTTTGGCCAGGGCTGGGTTTGAACCTGCCACCTCCAGCATATGGGGCTGGCACCCTACTCCTGTGAGCCACAGGCACCACCCAGCCAGGCAAATGTTTTGCTAAGAAAACCAGGAACACACCATGAAGGCCCTTGCAGATTAAATTAGAGAACCGTGAACCAACATCAAATAGCCAGCAAAGTTTTAAGTACAATTAGGTTCATCAGGTCTATTTTTTTGTGTGTGTGGAGACAGAGTCTCACTCTATCGCACTCGGTGGAGTGCTGTGGAGTCACAGCTCACAGCAACCTCCAACTCCTGGGCTCAAGCGATTCTCTTGCCTCAGCCTCCCGAGTAGCTGGGACTACAGGCTCCCGCCACAGCACCCGGCTAATTTTTGATGCAGTTCGGCC